>CM037876.1:105488323-105741967 GCA_021292165.1 Shinisaurus crocodilurus
GTAGCATTGTCACAGGCATTACTCAATAGGGGCCCATAATGCATACATAACCACACTCTCTCTCATGCCACTAGCTGGAAAAAAAGTTTGATTTCCTTACTGATGTGGGAAAGAACATCTTTAGTAGTAGGAAAATGTGAGGGGGACCCCCCCCCCATGGAAGCACTTCCTTAAGAGGAAGATGGGTGGCTCATCGAAACAATTACTAACAACTGCAGATCCATTAGAACAACAAAAGGGGGGAACCCACGGGGTGGAGGACTGATTGGAGCTCAGCCTACACAAACAGCGGATGATATAGTAAAATGGTTCATGGACTTCACATGGTTAGTAGGGAGTTGCATATTTGATTTCCTCTCTCCTGGGGGGGCAGGGGGGAGTCCCTATACATAGTAAACTAGCATGTCAGGGAGATGCTTCACTATACCCTGACATGTTAGTTTTCTATGTACAATGAGTTTTGTTTTGTTTTTTCCTATGGAGAAAATAAATCATGGGATTATCTCAACTGCAATTCAACTCGTTCAATCCAGGAACCATTTCACCGTTGGATTTGATGTGTGTCGAGATGGGAACTCATGGAACTACTAGCAGGAAGAGTGTGGAGGTAACAATAGTCACACGAGTCCAGCAATAATGGCTCCAACCACCTGCACTTTTTGTTTAGCTTCTGGGGTTCATCTCACTTTAGTTACACTACAGGCATTCTAGCCATAAGATGCAGGAGCACTGGCTACTATGTTGAGAGTCCCCATGCCCCTCCGAGTAACCACCAGGAATGTGGAGCAGGGACAGAGATATTTTGGCAGTCTAGCACATAGTTTGCATGTATAAATCCACAGATTAAATTCCTAGTATCTCCAGGTGAAGTGCCTGAGGCAGCTGGGCTATGAAACAAAGCTCTTCCCTGAAACCTTGGAGAGCCTCTGCCAGCCTGAGTAGGCCAGCCTCCCCCAACCTGGTGCCTCCTGCATGTGTGGGACTACAGCTCCCATCATCCCAATGGCCATGTGCGATGACACGGTCCTTACACTTTAGGACCCGACACGTAAACCTTTCTCAGGCTAAGCACTAACACTTAAAAGCCTGAGGGGAGGGTCAAATGAAACCTTTCCCCTACCAATGAGGGAAAAGATTAATACAGGTCATTAAGGATCTATTTCAAATCTATGATACTGTGGGTACAAAGGTGTGTGTGTGTGTAGATTTAACAGTAATGCAGGTTAATAATGCCAAGCTGACATGTAGGATTTGGGTAGCAAACAAAATAAAAATAAGTTTATTTTAATTCTCAAAATCTTAGTTCCAGAAAATAACTGTAAACCTGCCTACCCCAAACACTTTGTAATTAACCTAAATCCCTATAACTCTAAATACTTTCACTCTTCAGACAAGCACTGATTTCTCTCAAAACTCCTGACAGACTAGACATGAATAACTGTAAGAAGGAAAAGACAAGGACCCAACTAACCTAACTCCCTCACTCCCAACACACTCTCAACTTTCACTCCAACTCTCCTTATATACTCCTCCCCCACCCTTTCCAAGATATCACAAACCACACCCACTCGGTTCAACATTCTATACTCACTAAACATACTGTGGAGAAAGCCCAAACACAAGTCTGCACACACACACACCATTTTTCCCTAAGGGAGGGGGCGAGGGAGGAGGGATGAGATCACCGGAGAAGCAGCCAGACAGGTCATCATCCCCAACAAAGGAGGGTCTCAGTGGAGATCCACAAAAGTCCAGGAAGGGCCATCAAGGACCATCAAACTATCAGGGCAGTCTCAAAGAGCTGCAAAGTACCAGTACCTCACCTTCTTCCCGGGCAGGAATAAGCCCACCTGAAACGAAGGGGCAGGCATAAGCCCCCACCTGACTTGGAGGGCGGGGAGAGCGGGGACTCAGAGGTAGAAAACCCCTCTCCCTTCCGGTTTAGGGTTGTTGGGAACCAAGGGTACTTCGGGGCCAGATCCATCCTCCAAACAAGCAGCCCGAGTACGCCATTCTCATCCACGGATCGCCGACCCGGAGCTAGGCTGAAACTGACTAGCCGTATAGTCTTTGGTCTGAGGAAAGCGACTAGATTCAGTCCGCTAGCCTGGGAGCCTGCTGATTGGGTTAGGCGGGGGTCAACTAAGGTTGTGTTGACAGTATAGTATTCCTGAAGAGCTGTTAGTTCCGTCCTGTGTTATTGTATAAACAAATAAAAGCCTTATTTGGGCATTTAAAGAGCTGCGGTTTCCTTTTGTGTGTAAAAGCCTCGCGGGTGGTCGCTACAGCTCGGACGGGCTGTAATTCAGTGCCGATTAACCCGTTAAGCGCCGAACTCACGCAAAGGATCCCGTTGGTGATCCTTCACACATACTAATGCAGATACACAGCAGGGAACTGAATTGTGGGGTTACACCACACCAGGCTGGCTTGGGATTGTGGGAATGTTAATCCAACACAGGGCACCTGGAGGACACCAGGTTGGAGAAGGCTGGAGCGGACAATACTAGGCTCGATGGACCCATCTGATTCATATATGGCTGCTTTCCATGTACAACAGAATCAGGATATCATGGTGGCCCTCCTGGGGCACGTGCTGAGTCCTCCCCTGTGTTGCATCAAGGATGCAGATGAGTCACCCAGGGAGGCGGCATCCTTCTGACTGCCATGGGGGTCAGCTCCAGCTCTGATTCAGGTGGCCATCAAGAGTGAATCTCTTTCAATGGAGATTTCAATATTTTTGGTGTAGAGAAAATAGAAGGGGATGGGGTTGGAAAGAGGAGTGTTAAAGTAGATTTATAGGGCTGGCTAGAATATTCTCAGTGTCCTAAATGCCAGAACGCAATGTTTAGCTCCAGAGATGGGGTTACAAAAATGTCTTTTATTTTGCTTTCCAGCAGCTGTGGCGTTGAGCTTTTAAAGATGACAAAACAGTTTTCTCCAGCACAGTCAGCAAGATTCAGACATTTATTTCAGTGAGGTTGTAAACTTCCATAAGGAATGTTTGTATTTGAGTCTCCTGGTCTTAAAAGAACATGGATTTTTCCCCATATAAGGAAAATAAGATGAGAAACATTAGACTCCTGCTATTCTAACCTTTCAGAGTTAAGAAGCTATCCAGCAAAAGTTGAGTACTTTTAAGTCTCATTGGTGTTAATGGGAGAGAACAGAGGGGCTGGTGTTGCACACCTCTGCTCCTTTTGTATATGATGAGACTCCGAGGCACAAATGTACATAGGCCATGCGAACTCACTGGTGTAGGTTCCAGCCTCAGGCCCTGGTCTGCTTCAGTCCATGCTTGGCAAAGTCCTTTTTGCCTGCCTTACGAGTGCACACAGACAATGTATTTAGAGGGGTTGGGCCCAGTGGAGCCACACTCACCCTATTTTAGTCAGATGTAGAAACTTCCCTACAGGATTCAGCTCAGGGGAAATTCACCCTGCTAGTTGCTAGTGCAGCCTTCCCCAACATGGTGCCATCCGGATGTTTTTGACCACACCTCCCATCATCCCTGACCATGGACCCTGCTGGCTAAGTCTGATAGGAGTTGTAGTTCAAAACATCTGGAGGGTGCCACATTGGAAAAGGCTGGAATAGCAGAATCCAGTTGTGTTCTGTTGATTGCTTAGCCCTTGTGACATCACAAAGTCACATCACCCCCATCACCCTCCCCACCCCAGTTGGGTGCTGTTTTTATTCTGTAATTGTTGTGTTCTTATTGTATTTTAATGTACCGGTATTGTTTTAATATATAGGCTGGAGCTTCTTGAGACACAGAGAATTACATAAGTAATATTCCCCCTTCTTCCCTCCTCATTCCTTTTTCCTTGTGTGTCGTGTCTTTTTAAATTGTAAGCCTGCGGGCAGGGACTGTATTGTTAATTGTTGTAAACCGCCCAGAGAGCTTCGGCTATTGGGCGGTATAAAAATTAAATAAATAAATAAATACGTAAATAAATATTGTTTATTATTTTCTCTGTAAGCAACCGTGAGTGTCATTTTTTTGGTAGAAAGGTGCGGTACAAATCAAATAAATTCCAAAAACAGTTTTTTTAAATTAAATTTTAAAAAACACAGCTGCTTAGTCACCTAACTTGAAAATGTTGGGACTTTCATTAGATGCTAGGAGAGGATATATTTATTGGTTATTATCCTTCCTTCCTCACGTTAGTGAGATCAGCAGAGTGCGGTCTCTTCTCAGCTTAAAAGGGAAGCTTAGATCGACTAGTGTTAGCTTGTTGTACTAGTGATCCAGGATGCTTTAAGGCAGACTGGATTTTCCTGGTATTACCCCCTTTTCAGCCCTGTAAGACAATAATCACACAAGTAGTCTTGTGAAAGGTAAAAATAACATTTACTTACTCAGTATACAGCTTTGTTTCAGGCAGGCTTAAGCTTAGTTTAACATGAGGTCTGAGCTTGAGCTATGTTCATATGTTCTAAAGCAGGGCTCTCCAACTTTTGGGTCCCCAGATGTTGCTGGACTACAGCTCCCAGAATCCCTTGCCATTAGCCATGCTGGCTGGGTATGCTGGGAGCTGTAGGCCAGCAACATCTGGGGACCCAAGGTTGGAGAGCCCTGCTCTAAAGTGTGTGTGTGTGTGTGTGTTTTAAAGGACACTGTCTCCTAAGGACACCCCTGTTTGTAAAAAGGGATGTATGGACAGGGGAGAGGAGGGCATTTGATTTCAGGGGGGGGGGGGACCTCAGACAGAAAGATTCAAGGGGTGGCAGCAGAAGGTGAAGCACATGTAGGCAAACAGCCAGCTAATCCAGGGAGATCGGATGAAACAGAGATCAAAAGGCCCCTGTACCTTTATTTCAGCAAGTGCCTGTGGACAGCAGGGTGGTGGGGCAGAGGGCCTCCCAGAGATTTGGGGCTCCAAATGAAAGATTTGGGGCTCCAGCCCTAGTGGGCCACCCCCTAACACTGCCTCTGCACACAGGGAAACTTCCTCGGGGGGGGGGGATTGTGCCCCCCATTGGGAAAGAAGTGCCATTCAGATTTCTACCAGGGGCACCAAAATGCAAGCAAACACCTGTTATGCTTGGGGGAGGGGGAAGCAGGATCATGCTAGTGGCCCATGCCCCCTCCACACTGACTTGTCAGCTGGCCATGCCTGCTAGTGACTGTGCTCATGGAAAATAGGCCCTACACACACAGGGATGTATGTGCACAGGGTTCCTTCACTCAAAGGGAATCCTCATTGAGCTCAACACATGTAACATCCCTATAAATGTCAGGCCCGTTCTCAAAGAGGCTGAACATGCAGCCACTGGTGGGCATGGCCAGTGGGCACAATCCCATTTCTCCCCTGTGAATTTTGGTGGTGGTGGTGTGTGTGTGTGTGTGTGCGTATGTGTGTCAGGTCTGGATTCCAAAACCTTTCTCTGAGCCAACAAACATTTGACTTAGCTTGTTTGTCTACTTTTCTTAGAACTAGATCATAAATTAGTAGGCCTTGAGTTTTAATCAGTAGGGTAAGCAACAAATGCTTTTGATAATTAAGCATAGATTCCTATTTTAGTGAGGGCAAACTTTGGTGGGGCTGCAGGGCTGAGAGGAGAGTTGTTTACTTTTTTGAAGTTATTTTGGTTCTGATGGGTCGCTGTAAGAAGGAATTACAGATATACCTTGGATTGCAAGCATAATTCGTTCCGGAACCGTGCTTGTAATCCAAAACACTCTTATATCAAAGCGAGTCTCTGGTGGGCATAAGTGGGGCCGATTTTGGCCCGCTACGCCCGCTCCAGGCGAGCAGTTACGTCCCTACGACTTGTCTTGCAAGACCTTGCTCGTTTATCAAGTAAAAAAAAAATTAAAAAATTTGCTTGTCTTGCAAAACTCTCTCAGACCAAGTTACTTGCAATCCAAGGTATTACTGTAAAGAGAAAATATTAAGTGGGGCTTTCTGCTCTGACAATAAATGAGGTCTTTAGGCTGCAATCCTATACATACATTTGGGGGTAAGTCCCCTGAATCCAATGGGGCTTGCTTCTGAGTAGACATGTATAGGATTGCACTGTTAGTTTAGTAAATTCTAAGATATCTTACATTTATTTTTATATTCCAAAAAGGTGCCTCTATGGCAGTTCTGGAATATTTCATTTGATTTATTTTAAATAGGCATATTTTAAACAGAGTCCAACTCCCATCAGTCCCAGGCAGCATGGTCAATGGTCAGGGATGTTGGGAGTTATAGTCCGACAACATCTGGAGGCCACAGGTCCTCCAGCCCTGATTTAAAATATTTTTTGCCACCATTCTGCCACCCAATAGCATTAGTAGCAGCTCACAAGAAAATAAAACCATTAAAACAAAAACTGAACACTGAAACACAATAGTGTTAGATAAAACAAATCCCTGCCTCAAAGCAGTCATAAAGGAAATCAAAACAATGCCAGCAATCCACAGACAATTGCCAATAGCCACAACTCAAACTCAGCAAAGAATAGTATCTGCAGTACAAACCAGCCACAGAAAGCTCAATGAAACAGATCCGTCTTCTCCTGGCACCAAAAGATAGAGTCGACAGGAGAGAGTTCCTCATGGGGGCTACAGAGAAACTTCTTACCCTGCCTCATCACTGAACATAGAAGGCCTTCGGAAGGGTCTCTGAGGGTGATCTCAACTCTCTGGCAAGTTCATATGGAAGGAGGTGGTCCTTGATGGATCCTGGCACCAAACGATTTAGGGTCAAACAGAACAGGAGAACATCCAAAATAACCCAGGGAATGAAGAGACAAAGTCTCAGGATGTTGTGTGTGTGTATAATAAAACTATATATATAATAGATAGATAGATAGATAGATAGATATGACTGAAACGTGTTAGGCTACTTCAAAGAATAAAGCTATATATAGTTTTATTCTTTGAAGTAGCCTAACACGTTTTAGTTCTATATCATATAATTGGGCCTTCTCCAGAGGTCATTTGTCTCTGAGAGCCGCCAAAAAGAAAAAAAATGCCTGCAGAGATCTCTGAAAAGTTTGTCTCCAAGATGAGTCCCGCGTCCTCTTGAAATAGACATAATCAGGTTAAAGAGAACCGTCGCACCCCAAGCCCGTTCAGAAACAGACGGCTGTTCTGGTAGCAACAAACCATGCAGTGATACCCAATTGCCTCTAGGTGGCGCACAATATCTAGTATTTGTGTGTTTGTATTGGGTCGCCGCCGGTCGTCCCCCCCCTCGTCTCTTTCTTTTCTCCCCCCTTCCCCCCGCCGCCGCCGCTTTCTGTCTTTACAAATCTGTGAGAAACAGACTATTTGGGATTAAAAGTCTGGAGCTCTATGGCGTTTATTATTCTCCCTTGCTCACGAGGCCGAAAAAGATCCCAGGATGGACAGGAGTCCGCCCTTACTTACGAGGGAAACGGCCCATGCGCTTCACATCGCGTAGAGCCGCCGGGCCCCGTGAACGCGCGGAGTTCCCGACCGGGGGCCACCCGCGGCTAACTCTACGTACCGATTCGCACGGTGAGTACATCCCGTGTGCCTCGGCGGGCGCGGGCAGTTTCCGCGGGCAAGCACGATCCCCGGGGCCGAGGTGGTGGGGCCTCTCGCAGTCCTGATCCACGCCGGGGGGGCGGGGCGCCGCCGCCAGCATCTTCTCCCCGCCAAGCTGCTCGCATCCTTTCCCGGTCAGGTGAGCATCCCCCGATCAACCCGCGCCACATGACGGGGGAGCTCCCGGTCTCCTGTTCTTGCGCGAAGAGCAGCTGCCTGCGGGAGGAGGGTTTTTTTTAATCCTTGGACCCCAGCTGCGGCCATAATACAAATCCCACCCCCCGCGCGCGCAATAACTGCTATGATCCGCGGATGGGGAAATGCATGGGTTTAAGGGCTCATCGCTCGTTCGCGGCTAACAGTTTGGGGGAGCCATTGTAAATCGGGGAGTCAGCGCGAGGCGCAGAGTTACACGCCCCCCCCGCCGCGCGCGCCGCCCCCACGTGGCCCCGATCCAGTCCACCGCCGCTGCTTTTGAGAAAGAGAGAGAGAAGAGGGGGAGGACATTGGGAGCTCCGGATCAGATCAGGTCCATTTCCTTCTTCTTCCGTCCTCTGATGCGACCTTTGATTCGAGTCCCGATCTAATGGTGCCGAAATAGCTAAATCCACAAGGTCAAAAGCGAGAGGATGGCAAACGCTTCCCGAAAAGCCCATTTGTTTGAGAAGCCCCTTCTCAAAGGCTGCTTCTTTTACACATCCCTGGGAAATAAATCTCTGCAGACGGTCAGGGGGTCGCCTTCCAAAATCATGGGCACGATCAAGCCAAAGTTAAGCACTTCCGGGTCCCATTAATTTCAGTGGGATGGAAGGAAGGAAGTCCTCCTGAGCTCGGTGTCTATTTCTTCTGGGTATACACGTGCGCATTGAAATCATCCGCCTGGAGTGCCGTTTTCCGTGGTAGAAAGGCGGGGTACAAATCAAACAGAAAAATACACAAAAGGGGAATTTAAAAGTGCTTTACTTCGGCTCGTGATTCAGCATCCCGGCAGTTGCTATTGCAAGAAGGGACCCAGTCCTGGATTCGACCCGCCTGTGTCAGATGATCCTCTTTTCCTCAGGCAACGTCCGCACTTTTGGAGCGCATGCTAGATGGGGAGCTTCTCGCACAGGTTCTTTTCTTTCCTTCCTTCGAACCTCAGCTTGGCTAACAGCGAAACCGGACGCATGCCTACTCCGAAGCAAGACCCACTAGGTCCAATGCTACCTTGCGGGCAAGTAACCCCGCATAAGATTGCAGAGCCTGAGGATGGGGTGGCGATCCTAGCTGTCTGTTGGATCCGCCTCTATCAATTGACCTTCCCATCCTCAATGGCTATATATACTTGGGTAAAATATCTCGCTGTCTCTCAACCAGGAAATGCCCCTCGCCCTCCTCCCTCAGAGGCAGTGTTAGGGGACGGCCCACTAGGGCTGGAGCCCCGAATCTTTCATTTGAAGCCCCAAATCTTTCATTTGGAGCCCCGAATCTCTGGGAGGCCATCTGCACCACCACCCTGCTGTCCTGAGCACTTGCTGAAATAAAGGTACAGGGGCCCTGATGATCTGTGTTGCATCTGATCCCCCTGGATTAGCTGGCTTTTTGCCCACATGTGCTTCATCTCCTGCTCCCCCCCCCCCATATCTTTCTGCCTGAGGTTTTTTTCTGAAATCAAATGCCTTCCTCTCCCTTGTACATATATCCGTCTCACCAGGTCCTTTCAATATACACACACACATAATGAGAATTTAGAGCATATGTAAATTGGCATATGCAAATTTGTGCGGGTTTTGTTTTTGTTTTTTTGTTTGTTTGTTTGTTTGGTCCTGTGGGCCTCAGCCTTGGATTTTTTTGGTACCCAGCACCACCCCTGCGAGAGAACTGGGGTGGGTGGGTCGGGCAGAGCCAAGGGCTACTAATATAGAATATCAGACCTATCTAGTTTTGTGGGGCTTCTTCTAGTGGCCAAACAGTGGCCTGTGGAAAGCCCACAAGTAGTATTGGCTAGTCCCCATTTAAAGTCATCCAAGCTGGTGTCCATCACTTGTGTTTGCGATCTTGTGGTAGCAAACTCTCCATAGTGCAACTATGCGCTGCGTGAAGAAGGGCTTCCTTTAATCTGTCCTGCATCTTCTAGTGCAAGTCACTTTCTCCACATCATGCATAATTGTATACCCTCTGCCAAATCCCCCTTCCCCCCCCCCTTTACTGGCCTTTAAGAAACAAAAACTAAACCGAATGTTGTAACCTTCCCTCTGATAGGGGAGTTGCTCCAGTTCCGCTGATCATTCTGGTTGCCCTTCTCTGCACCTTTTCTAGCCCTACAATATCCTTTTCGAGATGCCGTGACAGAACTGCACACGGGATTCCGCGTGCGGGTGGGCACCGTAGATTTGTCTAACTTGGCAGGATGATCTCGGCAGTTTTATTTGCCATGCCTGAATAATTGGGCGTCCTCCGCAGAGCTGCTCTCCCGGCTCCAGATCAATGGGGTCCCGCCTCCAGGTCCCGCACTGGCTCCTGGGGGTGGGCACTGGGCAGAGCAAAGGAGCGAGATCTCGGGGCTGGGCTGCCTGTGCCGCTGCCTCGCTGCTGCCGAGACGAACAGAAAGGCCTCTGCCCCAGATCGGACCACCCAGCAGCGGCTCCGCCCGCCCCCAGGAATCTGCAGCCCCTTCTGGATCTCCCCGCCTCCTGCGCCCTGCCTGCCAGCCACCACCCTCGGCCGCGCTTCTCTCGACCTCCTGCTTTTCCTGCGTCTCTCTCTCTCGCGCGTTTCTCCGCAGGCGTTTCCTTCTCCAAACGATTGTTTGCTATTCTGCAAGAGGGCACACAATTCTGACTGAGCTGGGACTCTGAGAGCTTGAGAAGGGGCGGCGGGGGGGGGGGGGAAGCTTCAACCCTTGCCAAATTAGCGAGGAAGAATGGCAGCCATTGTAAACGCTGGACGGCGATCGCCAGTAGTTCGGGCGTCGTCGGGCTGGGCTATAAAGCCCGCTCGGCTCCGGGATATAAAGCAGCGCCACGAGCGCAGCGCGCTTCCCTCGCCTTCCCAGACGCCCGTTGACTCGGCCCACCTCACCTGGGAAGGCTCCGCTGGCCCGTCCGTCAGGCCAGCCTGACCCTCTGCCCCCTCCCCGCCGCAGCCCCTCAAGACGCGGCAGCCCCGTAACAGGCCAGCCTCCTGGCACGATCAAGCGCCCGCCCGCGCCAGCAAGGTCTCCCCCGGGACTAGCCGGCGCTACCTGCCGCGGAGGCAAAACGACACGCGCGGCGTTTCTTTCTTTTTTTCTTTAAAAAGAAAAACCTCCTGCATATTTTTAGGGGGACATTTCTGGTTCCTCGTGGGGAGAGAGGGGGAGATTTCAGTAGGAGGGCTCGAGATTCCCGCTGCGGTTCAAAGGGCTGCTCTTGATATTCAGGATTAAATTGGGGTGGGTGAAGCAGCTGATGTTGACACCACTGCTCGGGCAAATTAGATCTGATCGATCGATAGAAGAAAGAAAGAAAGAAAGAAAGAAAGAAAGAATTTATATCCGGCCTTTTTCCCTGCAAGGAACCCAAGGCGGCTTACGTAATCCTCCTCCTCCTCTCCATTTTATCCTCACAACAACCCTGTGAGGTAGGTTAGGCCCAAAGAGTCAGCGACTGGCCCAAAGTCACCCAGTGAGCTTCATGACCAAGTGGGGACTAGAACCCAGAACTGCAGGGTCCCTGTCCAACACTCTAACCCAGGGCTCTCCAACTTTTGGTCCCCAGATGTTGCTGGACTACACCTCCCAGAATCCCTTGCCATTAGCCATGCTGGCTGGGTATGCTGGGAGCTGTAGGCCAGCAACATCTGGGGACCCAAGGTTGGAGAGCTCTGCTCTAACCACTACACTGGTTAGACCCATAGATAGATAGATAGATAGATAGATAGATAGATAGATAGATAGACTCATCCTAACATACAGGTGTTCTTGAGGAATAATAATGACCCATGGTGTGAAACGCAGGAGGCGAGGCCCACGCTCTCACCTCTCTTGCTTAAATCGTTTCCCGCTCCGCATCTCCTGGTGTTCTTACACAACGCTGTCAATTTCACCTCCCCCCAGCGCAGGCGAAGGGCAAACTTTAGGATTGTGCATGCCCCTATTAACTCTGTCTCTGTTTCTCAGCATTGAGCCGAGGTGTCTCCCATATCAAGTCTAATTCGCACACACGCATTTCTTTGCCGTCCCAGTTGTGTGACACCCAACAAGTGTCCGAGGTTGAACATTGAGAGGAACCTTGGACACATCAAGCATTCCCCACCCCCAGGCCAGATCGCTTGATTTCAGCGCTTAATTTTTGTATTTCAGCGCTTGATTTGCTCAGAAATTGTTTTCAAACCAACTCTATGAGTGCCTGGGGGGGGGGCCTTGCAGAGTGGAGGGCTGTATCCTTACGGAATGTAAAGAAGGAAAGCTACCGTACCTGCTACTTTAGGTAATTTTACACCGCTTTAAAAATAAATCAGTCGACAAAGGTCTTGCCCACAAACGTTCATACTGCAAATATGTTTAATTAGGGCGCGAGCGTGCCAAAGTATCGCACACTTAAGTTCCATTGCTTTCAACGGGAGAGATTATTCTTCGCTTTCCCACGGGAATCTGAATCGCGTCCTAAACTGATTAGACTGTAAGGTGCCGCGGGACCCTGTTGTTTGCATTGGCTTACAAAAGTTGTGTTCCATGCCTACCCTAGGAAAGAAAAACAAGCTCGATTTTGTAGGTCTGATCATGAATTATCAATAGTCAAGGATCTGTGCATATCCATTTTCTTTGCTAAATTGGGACGGGTTTCAGCCGCCAGAATAAAAAGCCCGCAGGACATACCTTTTTCTTTCGATCTAATTTCACAACAATCTATAAGTCTCGTGCGGATGTGCCCTCCGGGGTCTGATCTGCTTGTTTTTTATTCAAAAGGTGAATAAAGGGCGGGAGAGGGAGCTGCCATAACACGACAATGAAAGTAATTCGCTGAAATTCGCCCGTGATGTAACGTCAGTGCCAGGGCGAAACTGACATAATCTCGTCAAATTGCCTTGCAGAAAATGACAGAAAGGCCACCTCTACGAGCAAACCATTTGAAAGCTCTTCTCCGCAATACCGGCGAAGCCAACAGACGTTCTTTCAAAACCAGGCACGGAATTGCACTGAGATAACCTGAAATCAACCCTAATACCTAAAAAGAAAGAAAATGTTTGCAATGGACTGCGGACGGTTTGTGTGTGGGGAGGGGGGAGATTGAAATTGTTTCAATTCATTCATTTCTCCAGATCAAAGTTAGATCTCCGCCCCGCAATGTGTTTGTTTTGCAAACGATGGTTTTCATTTGGCGGCCCATTACAGTGCGATCCCATTCATGTTTACTCAGAAGTAAGCCCCACGGACGGAACGCGTATAGGATCGCGGCCTTTCGTGAATATCGAGTTGCAGTTCCTTAGTGATCTCATGGAGTGTGTGTGTGTGTGGGGGGGGGTTATGCTGGAGCAAAACTCGTTTGCAAAGGCTTGGCCGGGAAAGGGTTAAGGAGCCCTGGGACGGGACGGGACTCCCCCTCGCCCGGCCGCTCTGCCTGGAAAAGATTAACAACTCCACTCGGCCGCGGCGAGGGCCAATCAGGCGGCTCCCCGAGTGGAGCCCTGCCCAATGGGAAAGGCCGGGCCCTGGAGCTGTCACTCATCGGCGAGGAATGACAGCTGGGCTCGCAAGAAAAAGGCAGCGGAGGGAAGGGAAAAGAAACAGAGGCGCGGGGAGCGACGGGGAGGGCTCGGAGAGGCGTCTGGACGGGCCGGCGGGCGGGCGGCGGGCGAGGGGGAGCCGAGCGCCGGAGCGACGAGAGCCGCACGGGCCGAGCCGGAGCGCGCGGGAGGGCAGGACGAGCCGAGCCGGGCTCTTTATGGGAGGACTGAGCAGGACGCCAGGGGGGCCCGACGGCGCCGCCGCCGCCGCCGTTGCAGCCAGAGAGGAGGCCATGCGATCGCCCAGCTGAAGGGCGGCTTCCCGCTGGACACGGCGCCTTCGGAGCTCGCGAAGGGGCACCTCTCCGGGCCGGGCCGTCTTGGCGGCGGGAGACCGATGGCCGTGCGCGGCGGCGGCGGCGGCGGCGGCGGCAGCAGCAGCCCCCCGGCCCCGACGCCGTTCTCCATCCAGGCCATCCTCAACAAGAAGGACGAGCGCGGGGCGCGGAGCTTCTTGCAAGGCCGGCTGCAGCCGCTGCCGTCGCCCGCAGGGGGCGCCATCGCCAGCCCCGACGTGGCGCCCGCCTGCTGCTGGAGGCTCTTCGGCGATGAAGCGGCGGCGCTGGCGGCGGCTCTGCAGCAGCAGCAGCAGCGCGCGTCCCCGTTGGCCCCCGCAGCTTCCAGGGCGCCGGGCTCTGCCGTCTGGGACTCGGACTCGGTCCTGAGCGAGGAGCAAGAAGGCGACAAGGAGGAAGACGACGAGGACGAAGAAGACGACGACGAGGGCAAGCCGGCCGCCGCCGCCGCCCTGAGGCCGCGCGAAGGGCCGCTCTTCGGCAGCAGCGGCACCCCATCCCTGCCAGAGCCGTCGGCACAAGAAGTCCAAGGCCAGTCCCCGGCCGGTCTCAGCGACGGAGAGCTTTCAACCCGAGTCTCAGGTACGCAGAGGTGGGGGGGTACTTTGCGCCTCTTTTAATCTGGATTAAAACAGGCACCCACGGGTTTTGGGCTGATGACCAGAAATGCTCGCTCCTCTTCACTTCTTAAGCAGCAATTGGAAGAGAGGGGTTGGGGGGGGGGAGAGAGAATATCCACCCTAAGTCACCACACACACACACACACACACCCCTGCCTGTGCAGTCCACGATCTGGAGGCTCCCCCTGAGATGAGGCTCGGGTTATGGGTCCAGTTTGGACAGCGTCCCTTCCCTCACACGAGCCCCCAGCACCCCCGGGCATGCTGTCAAGATGGGCGGCTGGAATTAAACGCTTTAACGCAGCAATCCTGTACGCGCCTACCTGGGAGCAAGCCCCCTTGAATTCAGGCTTGCTTCTGAGTAAACATGCTAGGATTGCGCCGTTAGCCCGCGTCGAAATCAGAGGGGTTGAAAACTTTTGACTCGATCCTTGTGCAAATCAAATCACTGTGCAGAATGAAGTGGTGGACTGAGGTGACAGAACTTTAGACTGGGCCATTTCGGCTTGTAGTGGGGGTTCTCTATATATATATATTATAGGCGTGTACAGGATTGCGGCGTTAAAGCGTTTAATTCCAGCCGCCCATATATACGGTATATGTCTACCTCATTTAAAAAAAACACAAACATCCCGTGTATGTAGTAAATTGGCGCCTCAAGGTGTTGCGCATAGCACTTTCCCTGGACTACGGTCAGGGAATCCTGGTGTGTGTGTGTGTGTGTGTGTGTGTGATAACTTGGGGGAGCGTTCAAAAACGACTTGTGTAGACTCAGACGAGACAACCCAGAATTCTCCCACCCGGTTCTGCTAATGGACACAACGTCCAGCTTGTTCAAAAAGTCATAATGCCTGGATTTTCTTATGCGAAAGGAAGGGGTTCTACATCTAATCTATATTTGGGAAGTAATTCGGAATCGGAAACTAAAGCGTGCTACAAAGGGCTGTGGCACAAAAATGTGCGGCTATTCAGCCATCTCCTCCTTGAGGGTTCGGGTGTCCAAAAAATCAAAGGTCTAAACTGAGATGTTTTATCTCAGTGTTACGATCAGATTTTGGGGTTATTGTACAAGGCAGCAGCCCCTCCCTCCTCCCAAAGGTGGCAGAACACCTTTAACAAAATAAATAGGTTCCGATCTTCAGGGCTAGAAACTTGCTGCGTTTTAAATGGAATCTGCCAGCCCCTTGATTTTTATCAGAAGTGTGGCCTGTGCATGGGGGGGGGGGCACAAGTGAAGTGGGCTGTTTTAACGTACCAGAGTGCAGAGCGAAAACCTAACGTTTTTGCTTTTTCCATGTCTCGGGCTGCAATCGTAGAAACGCAATCCCCATGAATGCGTAGGATTGGGCTGTCAGGCGCTTCATTCCGTTTTCCGGCCCACCATTCCTAAGTATATTGGATGGAAATCTGTTCCCTTAAAACCGATATGATTTCACTTTCCCTGAATACATTTCCAGGGGAACCCCCGACATGTCTACTCAGAAGTAAACACTGTGGAATCTCAGTGGGGCTTGCTCCCAGCTAAGTGGGCAGAGGGCTGCAGCTTTCGAACAGGACAGGGGATGACCTTTCGCCCCTCTTCCCCCGGATGATCTTCCGCAGGCCCTGCGACCCGGAGATAGACCGGAAGTCGTTCCAGCCCATTGACCAAACTTGTCTGGCGCCTCCTGCATATCCCTGCGCCTCAAGACGCGGATTCCCATCCTAGGCCTGTGGGGGTTCCTACTGCTGCAGAAACTGGGCTGCGATCCAAAAGCACGCTGGGGAAGTCCCACTGAAATCACGAGGAACCAGGCTGCTGCTCCTGCTGTTGGGTGTCAAACTGCTTGGCACCCGCTTTCTTGGTGCGTTTGTGTGCCTCAGAAGGGCCATGCAGCTTGTGCCTGCTTTGGCTGCCGGGAGCAGTATCTTCGGGGCAGAGACTTTCCCGTATATGGAGGGGCAAAACTGTCTATTCTTCCTTCCCGGCTACTCCAAAAGCCAAAAACAAACCAAAACCAAAACGAAGAGCTAGCTTTTCTCCAGAGATCTGCCGGGCCTCAAAGTCTGCTTGCCTGGTGTTCATTGCGGCCCAGCAGCAACCTTGGTGGTCTGGGGTGAAAAGTCAATGGGATCCATAGAAGAGAAGGTCTGCGAATGGATGCAGGACACGCTTCTTTCAGCGAGGAGGGCGGGCACTGATAGGAGTTAAGTCGCCCCTCATAGAAAGAGCAAATCCTATTGGGTAGTTTCCAGACAGAGCACGTTTGAGCCCCGTTAATTGGCATGGGGAGTTAGTCGTATTCTTGGGACTTTTGCACAGAACTCAAGAGCTTAACTTTGGAGGTATTCTTGGGCCCCAACATTATTTGTTTCTTCATGTTTTGTATTGTAATACTAACGCAGATTTATAATCTGAATCACGATCCTTGCGACGGAGGAGGGGGCTGGCTACTCACTTAGCAGCCACCTTTGTGCGGCAGGTTTGTTGGAGTTGAGATAACACCTGAGATTTAACTGGGCTCTAACTGGGCGTGGATCGAGTCCCCTTAGTTTTAAGCCCCCCCTTTAACTGCAAAGGTATAGTAACGCTGGCACTCGGTCCCAGAGTTCCCATTCATTTGAATGACGTTGGCTTCCGTGTAAAGGTTGTTTTGGTCGATCCATCCGATCCACAACCCAGTTAAGCCCAACGCAGCACGAAACCTCTTATTTCGCTCAATCGGACCCCAGTGCTTCGGTTCAACAGACTGCGGCTCACGAGATCTGTTCGAACAAAAATCTCCCAGGGCAATTCTAAAAATCTCCGAAGAACGCTGCAATCCTATGCACACTTACCTGGGAGTAAACCCAACTGAACTCAGTAGTGCTTACTGTTTGAGTAAACGTGCAGAAAGATTCTGCTAAATGCTTCCTCTAGGATGACCTACCGTTGCTTCGCCTTGGGTGTACACAGGTCTTCCGATGGATGCTGCACGTAGGCTCGAATCGAATTGGTTCCGAACCGATTGCCTTCGCCCGCCCCCCGGAAATCTCTTTGAGAGGGCCCAGTCTTGGAGAGGGGAGGTGTGCACCATTTTGAAGCGGAGGAGGCTCCCTACCAGCAAGTATTATTGGCTCTGGGTTATATAAGACGGAGTCTGAGGCCTAGTGGAGCCGAGCCCGGGCCCAGAACCTTTCCCTTGCTAGTAGGGATCGCCTTTTCTGATCCTCTAGATCGGGTTGGGCGTCAGGCTCAAGAGGTCTGGCATGAAGGGGCGGGGGGGGGCTGCTCTACTTTTCTGCACGGAGAGGAACAGTCCGTCCGTCCGTCCGTCCCCCGCGAGGTGCGGAAGTAGGCCTTTCCCCTCCTGGCTTAGTGGTGGCTCGCTGTTGGAGCCCCCACCCTAACTGTTGATCGGGACATCGGCCCCCTCAAATCGGCCGGGCTTACTTAGGAGTAAGCGGGCAGCGATCTCGGTCAGGCTGCGGATTCCTTGCTCCTCCTCCTCCTCCCTCGATGGGCCAGAGACGCTGCTCTCGTTTCAGCCTCGTCCGATGTAGCCGATGGTGGCTGTGTGTGCGCGCTCCGATATTTGTACCGAGTCTTTTAAATAAATAAATACATAAATACACGACGAAGGATGCCCAAGCCGGTTTACATAGTCACAAAGCCAAATTAAATTGCGACCCCCAGCAACAAAGCAATCGTCAAACTTCTGCAGTAAAACGCCATCGCTAAAAACCAAGAGCAAACAAGCCCCCTCCCCCTCGCCGGGCTCAGAGGGCGGCGGGGGCTGGACCTCCGCCCGCGTCCGGGCCCCGCAGCGAGTGTGCGGCGCGGAGGGCAAAGGGCCACCCAGAGAGGACCAGGTGGGGGCAGCAGCAGCACCTGGGCTGACTCGGCTACCCTGCAGCATCCCTTCTCCCTATTTTTCAATACGTTTGATAGCCGGCGGAGGCCGGTGGGCACATATATGCTTACAGATGCTCAGTTTATTATTTTTACTTTTAAAGAATGCTGAAAGTTGTAGGAGTTTTCCCCCCTGCCTAAACATGCAGAGGATTGCACCTTCAATGTGTTTAGCATCAGGGCGGCAGCAACCAACTCGGTTTTATCCCTCTAGTCGTGATGGTGATTTAGCTGAGATGTAAATGCAGCACCGCGCGTGGTCGAAAGTGCTTGAGTTTTTTTTTTTTTTTTTAAATAAAAAATACAAAGTTTATTATATTTATTTATTTATTTATTTATTATATTTATATCCCGCCTTTTTTTTTTTCCTGCAAGGAACCCAAGGCGGCGTACAGAATCCTCCTCCTCCTCTCGCAGCAAACAGTTTTTGTTTTTTGCTCTAACGTATCAGGAATCTAGAAGCAATTGTAAAGGATAGAACTGAGCGGGGGTGGGGGGAGGAAGAGAAGAGAAGCGTTAGCTGCGCGCTTCACAACCGAAGTATTTTTATAGACATTGGCCGATGACCTGGCCGCACCATTGGGGCCCAGGCTCGAAAGAATAGATGCTGGCTGCAACAAAGCAGTTTCAAGGGCCCGTTGAAAGCGGGCCAAGAGGAGTGCAAGCGAATCTCCCTGGCCAGGTTGCTCTGTCACTTAGACGCCAGGATAGCCTTTACCCCCCCCTCCTGTCCGCGCCAACCGCAGTGGACAGGACCAAGGGGACTCAGCAACAGAAGGAAGGTCTCCAGCCCCTTCACCTCGAACTCACTGTGTGTGTGTGTGTGTGTGTGTGTGCGTGTGTGTAGGCTCCTAGGTCTGTGCCTTTAAGGGGATTCCTCCCAGCCTGCAGCCATGCAGTGTGCAATCCGATCCATGTCTACTCAGAAGTAAGTGCCATTAAGTCCAGTGGGACTTACTCCCAGGTAAGTGACTATGGAATTGCAGCCTTAGGGTGTTCTCACAAGTGAAACGAAGAATGCCTGCAGCTTAGGCCATAGTGGGTGGGTCACTTGGAAAGATGCTTCATGCGGAAGACAAAGCGAAAAGAGGGCCATTTGGAAATCTGCAATCTGCATACACACTCGAGGCCGCTGTAGCTTGCCAGACGTGTTTACCTTGAAGTAAGTCCCTGAAGTCAAGGGGCCTTACTCACAGGTAAGTGCGCATATGGCTGTTGCTGGCGACTGTTCATATGCCATCAGTTCCAGATCGCTCCTTTATTAACTGGGGTACTCATGGAACAGCCCTCCTGCAGGTAGCGGATTTCTCTGGAAGTCAAACGTAGTGTAGACACGATTACCGGGAAATGGAGAGAGGAGCATTTGAGGAAAGTTTATTTCCAAAGGAGGAGTAGAGCCCCTCAGGTTTGAAGCAGAAGTTCTTGGAAATGACCCTTGGGCTGCAATGCAAGCAATTCTCACTGGAAGCTAAGTCCGGGAACGTTAACGGGCCAGGCCTCCCTTCGAACCAAATGGTTCTGGGACCAGGGGCGCTATCTGAGCAGGGCAGGGGCTTGTGTGCCCCCCCCCACTCCAGGTTTATATTATTATTTCTCAAAAGCCCCATGATTATTTCTCCGTTCTGGCCAAATCTCCTGTTCCACACTAAGGTGATATACAATTAAATGATAAGCATTTCAAAGGCACGAAGAAGGTGACTCGGTTGATGTGCTGCTGTACAGATTGTGGTGTGTGTGTGTGTGTGTGAGAGAGAGAGAGAGAGAGAGAGAGAGAGAGAGAGAGAGAGACCCCCTCCTGAAAATGTTGCTCGCTTCTCCAAACCAGAAACAGCAGCCCGGTGCGGGATCCATGGATGCGTACCTTTGCGAGGAGGACCGCGGGATCGCCCCGCTCTGTGTCCGGTGTGTGTCAGGCGTGGGAGGTGAGGGGGTCTCGGGCTCCCCAAGCGCTCCGCCTCTCCTGACGCTGCGGTTGTTTGTGCCTCCCCACCAGCAGATCGCAGCCACCCGGAGGAGCTCGACGAGGATGAAGACGAGGACGACAACCAAGGCGCCGGTAAGTACGCCAAAGTACTGTCCGAGGAAGACGAGGCGGCGGCGGCGGCGGCGGCGGCGGGCGCAGCCCCGATGGCGGCCTCGACGGCGGTCCCGAAGCCGCGCAAGAAGCGCTCCCGGGCGGCCTTTTCCCACGCGCAGGTCTTCGAGCTGGAGCGACGCTTCAACCATCAGCGCTACCTGTCCGGGCCTGAGCGCGCCGACCTCGCCGCCTCCCTCAAGCTCACCGAGACGCAGGTGAAAATCTGGTTCCAGAACCGGCGCTACAAGACCAAGCGGCGCCAGCTGGCCGCAGACCTGCTGTCCTCGGCGCCCGCCGCCAAGAAAGTGGCTGTCAAGGTGCTAGTCCGCGACGACCAGAGGCAGTATCACCCGGGCGAGGTCCTCCGGCCACCGCCACTCCTCTCTCTCCAGCCCTCCTACTATTACCCCTACTACTGCCTGCCGGGCTGGGCGCTCTCGGCTTGCGCCGCGGCCGCCGGAGGCACGCAGTGACACGCCGAAGCGGGACTCCCTGCTGCCTCGGGTTTGGATTAAGGATCGTGGCTTCGGACTCAGAGACTTGGACGAGACGGGGCGAGAGGGCGGACGGGCGGACAGGAGCGAGAGAGAAGGGCCAGAAACGTGGCCCGCTGCAGAAGTACCTCAAATCCTGCCGTCTCTGAATCCAAACGGAAGCCCTTATTTTCCCCCATTTCTTCCCGAACGTTTTTGGTCTTCCAGCGAACCTTACACAGTGGGGCCTTTTAGACGGGGCTGAATGTAGGCAATCTCGGCTCCAGCCCTGCCCTCCCCCCCCTTCTTTCTTGCTCCAAGACAATCTAGACGGCACCAGGCTGAGATTTCTGTTCGCCCCAGAACAAGCAAGCCAAGTCTGCTTTACCCTTGACGGGCACGATGGGAGGGAAGTTCTCCTGCGCAAGCCCTGCCGAAGCGAGTCGGAGCGGCGCTGGAAGAACGCGCTCCTGAGCGGCTCCCGTTCGCTTCCATGGGGCTTGCGCTGGAGAATTTCCCTCTGCATCCTGCGCCACGCATTGGTGGCCGTTTTGGAGAGGGATTTGGGCGAGTTTCGATTTTAGCACTTTGCGGTTGTATTAAAATTGTTATTATAATGATAATTATTATTTTTATATTCAATGTGAATATTTTAGTCGGACCTTTTTTGGGGGGGATTTTATCACGGGAATTTGAATACCATCCAGTGCCTTCTTTTCTTGTCCCTTTTCTGTCTCGATTTCCCAGTAAATCTCTGCGCCATTCTCTTGGGGGGGCGTCTGCACTTGACTCAGCTATGACTATTTACTTCCGTTAAATTGTGAATATTTGTTTGTTATTCCCTTCCCCGTACCTATTTTTTTAATTTATAAAATTCAGTTTAACTCTTGCCTATTTGTTTCCTTTCTCACCTTTAAACTGGTTTTCAGAGCGATAGACCCTGATATCTTCTTATGTATAGTTTACTCTGAAGTAGCGGACTTTGAAATGAGTGGGTCTTACTTCCGAGAAAAATTTATCAGGAACCTTCTCTGGGTGATTTTGTTCACATGTATCATGCGATAGAAAGGAACTTGACTTTCAGCCCATTCAGTTTAACTGATGGCAAAATGCATTATCCACCCAAAGGGAAGCAGCGTGAAGGCTGCGATCCTATGCATAGTTACCTGGAGGTACAGTGAGCAAAGTGAGATTTACTTCCAAGTAAACATGCATAAGACTGGGCTGCATCTTCCTTTGGCCTCGTAGAGAGGCGTTTCGTTCTCCAGTTGAAATCAACGAACTTTCACGAGGTTGTTGGAAGGAAGTTGGTCGATTTCAGCGGGAGGTGCGGTTGGAAGGAACTTGCAGTGTTCTCCAACCTTGGGTCCCCAGACGTTTTTGGCCTAAGGTTGGAGAACACTGAACTAAAGCCTACCGTGGCATGTGTAGCTATGTGTGTGTGTGTGCGTGCGTGTGCGTGCGCGCGCGCGCGCGTGCGTGCGTGCGTGCGTGTGTATGTGTGTGTGTGTGAGAGAGAGAGAGAGAGGAAGAAGTTATAGAACAATAGGGTCGGGGGTCCCCAAGGTTTCTTGGCTGCTATTGCTGGATTGATGAGCTGCCTTTCTCTTGGACTTTGTTACGTGAATTAGGGCGCAATCCTATGCCTATTTAGACAGGAAAAAGTCCTACAACTCCCAGCATTTCCCAGCCAGCCATGCTGGCAGCTGTAGGATCCCCCCCCCCCGGTCTAAGCATGCCTAGGATTGCACCTTTACAGGCTGTAATCCCATAGACATTTACGTGGGAAGCAGTCCTATTGAACTCACGTGGACATAATTTAGGCTTGCTCTGTAAATAGATTCCGAACGTAAAAGTTATCGTAAGGAAGGGTTCTTCTCCTCACAGCTCGGTGGACAATAATCAAGTGAAACCCGAGAAAACTGGGCAGACTCCTCCGATCGTTACCCGCTACGGCAGGCGTGTAAATGCTCCACTGACCTCGGGGTGAAATCCCCAGGGGCTGGATTTAAGATCGGGAATTAGACAACTGGATTAGAAACAAACGCACTAATTTGGAAGGGAGGCTCAGTAAATTCGAGGGAGCCTTGGCTTAAGGGCATCGAATAGGGCGGTTCGCCCAGTGATTGGTGGTGCCCTCCCCCGCCCGCCCCATCTAAAACCCGTCTTGAACAGCGAGGCACTTGTAGGGGGTTCTAATGTGTTTTGCTGCGCGGGGGTCTTTTTCAGCGCGCAAGCAAAAGCTTAATCAGCCCTTTTGCAGGGAGTATAATGGCTGTTTCTTCTCTTAGCACAAGGTGATATATTATAGTACTAGGAAAGGCGGGCGGGGGGGGGGGAAGGAGGAAGGGAGGAACTCCACCACCCCCTTTGTGAAAGCCAGTCTCTCTCTCTCCGCCTGCCTTCTAAAGAAGGCTGCAGCAGTTGATCTGGCGGGGACAATGGCGGGGTGCACTTCCAAATTCTTAATTAAACTCCCGGAGCTGCGTATCTATATAAAACGACCAAGGAGCCACTTGGGGACGCTCCCAGGCTCCAACTTTTGAACGAGTTTCCCCTAAGTTCCTGTACCAAGCCCATAAATGCCGAGTTTCTTTCCTCTAAAATTAACCACGAGGGGATTGTTCTTTGGGGAGGTGGGGGGATCCAGGTGGGGGCTGGCTGGGCGATTTTTGTGCCCAGGGTTGGACAGTGAGTTTCCATGAGTGCGGAGACGCCACGTTACAAAGAGCTGGATATATTTTCCCACTATACTTCAGGAAGTCGGAGAGGTGGGAAAAGAACTATTGGCACGGTTTGTCGCGCGAAAAGGTTTTTAAGGTCCTCCGTAGGAGCAGACTTCACCACTACCCCCAGTCCTCAAACTTGCACGGAAATAAACCAGTTAACGCCTTTAAAGTAATCGGAACTAGAAACTCTGGACACAAACTAATTTATAATTGAGATTTGGGTTTAATGGAAGGTGGTGTACCTCAGATCGCTTGTTAGGGCTGTAAGGTTCAGTCGATAGATTAGCAGCATAATCTTATGCATGCCTACTCAAAGGAAGTCCTATTGAGCTCAGCGGGGCTTTCTTCCCAGTAAGTGCGTGCCTAAGATTATCCCCCCCCCATTGTCCTCTGCACACTTACTGTGGAATGAGCCCCCTTGAACTCAATGGGATTTACTTCTATGGAAATGTATATAGGATCCGACTGCAAAAGGGTAGCGGATTCATAGGTAATAGGTGAAGGGGATATTTAATCCCGGTTGCCGCGATTTAAAGGCAAAACAGTTTGTTTTTCCAAGCAATTTTGCTTCCCGCATGTTACTGCAATGGGAAATGAAAAAGAAAAGAGAAAGGGAATATTTTAAAAATATTTCTTTTTATCAGTTAATGGTAACTTTTTTCTTACATTATGCCTTGTCTTACCCTTCCTTCCTGTATCTCAAAAAGGCACCCACTTTGATGTTTTGTTAATGATCCACTTCTTTAACGAGATGAATCGCCATACTAATCAGGGAGCAGGCAGGTGACTAGTCAACTAAAAATCTTCTGATAGTCCCCAGTTGACAGTGCATTACCGCAGCCCTTTCCAAAGGGGAGGGCCGTCGGCGAACTTTCACTTTGATCCGCTGCTGGAGATAGTTGAGACGAAGAACCGCAATTAGGGCGGGGGCCATTTTGCAACGCCACTAATTAAGGGCGCGATCCTACGCATGTTTAGACAACATAACGGGCTGGGACATGCAGGGAGCTGTAGGACTCCCCCACCCCGTCTAAACATACATAGGTTTGCGCCCTAAGCTTGCGTATGTCTGGCAGGGAGAGGTTATCACAATATAACCACACCGAGGTTCCAGAAAAGGCAGCGTTTCCTACTGGAATTGTTGTAGGAGACCCCACAAAGTAGTGAAAAAGAAGTATTTTAAATTCCGCTTTAGGCTTCCCAACTGTCCCCCCCGCGCGCCATATTTACACGTGATTTCTGTTGTAGTTGATGAAGCACAAGCCGGGGAAGTCCAAGCGATTTTATTGAGATCCGATGAGACGCTGTTCACGAAATATAAATAGAATTATGAAAGTATTACATGACTTATACTTTGGGATAAACCGTCGCACTTCAGTCCTCTTTGAGCTTCGGCACAGGTTAAGACTGCAGGCCTTCTTACCCTCACTTCCCTCGGGAGTAAGGGAGGCATCACTGAACTCATCAGTAGTACTTACCTCCAAGAAAACATGTCCCGGAATGGGTCGCAGCGCACGTCTCCCACAAATCAACTCGCGACGTTGTCCATCCAGGCCTCCATCCGCCACAGTGCAGGAAGCACTGGGATTTAAACCACGGGGGTGGGGTGGTTTCGCGGGCTAACGGGACTACAGACCCATCTGGATGCCGAAGGGATTTACGTTGGTCGCGAAACACCAAGCGCGCCTTCTTCTGTGTTGCTTCCACTGCGCATTTTTCCTCCGGCGATTTCCACAGTGGGAGGAGAGAGCGGAGAAAAGGAGGGCCCCGTTCCGCAGAGCCTCTCGGGCTAGAGGGAGACGCAGGCAGAGTTTGCCTTTGAGGCTGGGGGTGGGAGGAGGGGAGGATGAGGATCCCTTTCTTCTGGCCTCCAGATTTGTTTTCAAGACGCCCCTGCTGTGAATTTTGCCAGTCCCCTCCGGGAAAACGTTCAAAACAGAAGGACGATCCTGCGGGTCTGTTTGCAGCAGGCAAAAGTGGTCCGGGGCGGGGGAGAAAGGAAGGATTGCTCCCATCTCTCGGGCAAATGTTTCCGCAGCATTCAACACCCCCGGGAAGCAAGACCAAACCCTTTAGCAGGAGCTTCCTCCCGACAGTTTCTTTCTGGTTTGCCTTTCAGACGATATACCTCTCTGCACAGACTAATCCAGCCAAGGAGGAGCGGCTTGAAACCCCACCGACTCCTGCGAGAAATATTTGAGCAAGCCTTTACATTTTTCACCTTGAAGCCAAAGGGATGGTGAAAGTAATTGGGACTGAGTTGTCTCTTATTAATTCGGGGTGTGTGCGAGCGTGACACCCCCACACCAACAGAGGGGCTGTTTCGAAGGGGCACGTGCGTTTTGTCTTTCCACCGCCAATCGTGCTTAACTCCCCTCCACACTCTAACTATTAATGTCTATGATTCGATCCACAACTCGATGAAGCCGAATACATAATTTTAAGCTTAATGACTGACTCAAAGGAGCTCTGCTCGAAAAGTCTTCACTGTTCAATATGAACATGCATTCTGATTCTGATTTTTTTTTTTTAAGTGGCACGTTTTTGTCTTCTTTTTTGAAAGCAAACCCTGGCGTTTTTAATCTCACATCTGCTTTTTAATACTCTGAATGAGGGAAACCGAGCAGCCCAATCCTATTAACATTCCATGGAAGCAATATCCCATTGACTTCTATGGGACTTACTCCCAATTAAGTAGGCTTAGAATTAACGGAGTCATTTTCTTACAGGGTTGAAGGGTAAACGTCCAACCTGCCCACCCACTTCCACTTTCCGCTGAGGTCAATGGCAGTGGCCCACTGGTGTGAATACGGCTGGATTTTGCATCCTACGGATCTCATTCTTAGTAATTTGTTGGGGGGGGGCGGGGAAGGAAGCGGACACACACAGAGACATGTAATTATTTTTAAAAAGAGCTTAATTGGGAACATGAGATAGATTTCTACAATCACAAATGGTACAGAAAGAGGGTATACATTTTATTTCCCCAACCCTCCCATAATAATTCGAGTGATGAGGCAAAAAGTCAGTAAATTCAGGGCTAGCAAAAGAAAGCGCCTCTTCACGCAGGGCACAAGTAATATATGGAATTGTTTGCCGCAATCTGTGTTGATGGGGCACTCTAAAGCAGATCAGATAAGTCAATCAATGGCTATTAGCAGCACCCACGAGAGACGAATGAACCACCGCGTTTGTTTGTTTGTTCCACCAACAAAGGCGCTCGAGGCGGCTAACAAGAAGAACGCTCCGCGCCGGGCAGCGCCCGGTCTGAATATTACACGCTCAAGGAGAAGGGCCGTCCGTGATCGCGGCCCTGCCCTGCTTGCGAGCTTCCAGAGGCTTCGTCGTCTGGCCGGCCCCCGAGGAAGGGCCAGGGCTGGACCAGGCGGACCTTTGGCCTGATCCAGCAGGGAGGGTTCTCCGGAGATCTAACGCGCGCGTTTTTACTTCCAGTGAAGCGTACCTGGAATCGCGGCTTTCATCTCCAATATTTAAAACGGCCCGGTTTCTACCTGCCCATTCGCAACGGCGGCTGAGCGACAAGCAGGACCTGCTACTTTAAGACCAGGAAAAGGCTGCAAGTTCATGAGGGAACCCGTTCCCAATCCCAGCGCTGCGAAACGTCGAACAAAGGCACCGGCGTCCTGACCGAGGCCTTGGTGGGAGGAGACCGCGTTGCCCTCCGAGGAGAGCGGCAGGCTCCGGCAGCTTCGCCCGAGTCCTTCCGGAGAAGCTTCCGACGGCGCGTTTGCTCCAGTGTGCTTGTTGAGACAGGGAGCGACATTCGCTTCTTGAACCTCATCACGTATGGTGGGGATACAGTATGTTTATGAAACAAGTTCTGATATTAAGCTATACTATTCAGTTAAGTCAAAGTAGTGATCCCCCCCCCACAAACTTATTTCAAAGGGGGCTCTTTGCAAATAACTTGGTTGCTCTGGAGATTTCAAATAAAATCATATTTTCAATTTATTTCTGGCCTTCGCAGCGTCGGGTAACTTTAAGCGACCGTTAACGCTTTGCTGCGCCTGTTCCGCAGTAACGAATTCCCTCGAAAGTAACCCTGACTCATCCCTCCAAATAAGGAGCACGATCCATCGAGAAGTTCTCCTATGTCGGCCCCACTGCAATAGGTGTGCCGCCTGAGCGAGAAGATACGGCTCTCGTTCATTTCAGGGAGACGGTTGTGGTAGGAAACTTGCGGCCGGGTTTTGTGCCAATGCGTCCAGGAGAATTTTCACCCATTTGTTCCTATCATGGTACATAGTGAACACTAAGGGTGCAATCCTGTGCATGCTTGGGCAGGAAAAAAAAAGTCCTACAATTTATGCTGGCTGGGGCATGCTGGGAATTGTAGACCCTCTAAACGTGCATAGGATTGCACCCTAAAGATGGTGGGATGGATCCAGATTTAGTCCTACTTAGAATAGACCCATCGAAATAAATGGGAATTAGGTTAATCACGACTCGCTTAAGTCCCATGGATTTCAATGGGTCGACTCTAACTATGACTGACTAAGCTAAGTCCCATTGCTTTCAATGGATCTAAGTAGGACTAAATCTGGATCCAACCCGGTAAGTACTTAAAACTGTTGGATAATTAAAATTGCAGTCAAAACCTATGGCTAATGTTTCTCCAGGTAATTGGGTGAAATGGTTAAGATCACTGATACCTTCTAGGGCAGTTTTCCTAGAAGGTACTCATTGAATAATTAACAGCCTGAACAGGAAGTGGGCGTAGCTCTCAGCTTCTTCCTCTTTCTGTTCAGACTCAGTGAATGTAGCACCTTCTGTTGTTGTCTCCACGTGGTCCTTGTAGCAGCATGTAGCCAGAGTTGCTGGTCTGAACTCCACAAGTTCAGACCCCAAGTAACTACAAATGTACTTGTACCAACTGTAAGAAACGCTTTTAAGCCTGCCTGAATGAAACTGCATAATCTGAGTGAGTAAATGTTACTTTTAACTTTTACAAGACTGTGGGCTTGTTCGCACGACACGGGAACCGCAAGTCCCCCGCGGTTCCCGTGTCGTGTGAACGCCGACCGGGGGTGCCCCTGCGGGAGAGCCGCGCATGGGACGCTCGCAAAGTGACCGTGGTCGGTAGAGGGGTAAGCCCCTACCGCGCGTGGTCACCGTGCCGTCGGAACAGCGGGCGGCCGTCCTGCGGGGTCCCCACAGAGACGGCAGCCCAGAGCGGCTGGAGCCGCCGCCGCTCCAGCCTGTAGGGGCAAACGGCCCCTCTGGGCATCCTGGGCCTCACCCCCTACCGCCGGGAGGCCCGCACTGCGGTGCGGGGACTACGGTGTTTGCCCACGCGCACGGGGCGGTCGTGTGCGGTGCCCCGCTGGACCCCGCGGACGTCCCCGTGGTTCCTCCCCCGCCGGCAGCCGGCCCTGTGTCTCTGATTATTGTTCTGAGGGAGAGAAAAAGAAAAGGGGGCAAAACCAGGGAAACCCAGTCTGCCTTAAAGCATCCTGGATTACCAAATGCTAACTGGCTAACACTAGCCCAAATCTAAGCTTCTTTTAAGCTGGAAAGGGACTCTACTCTGCTGATCTCACTAACGTGAGATAGGAAGGATATTACTCCACAATATATCCTCCTAGTATCTTTTTCAAGTCCCAACAAAAACAACAGAATCAACGCCTGCCTATTTCCACCCGAAAAACACGAGGTACACGCACGATTTATAACCTGTAAAGAGCAAGTCCCTCGTGCAGTGGTACTGTACGTGACTATAATGTGCAGCTGAACTATCTGCCATTTAAATCGAAACATTTGATTTTAAGTTGGTGCGCTTCCTAAATATATTTACTACAAAATACCAGTAGTTTGTACTACTAACTACTGAAGATTTCCAAGTAGGAACTACTGAACTACTTAATTTCAGTAGTTGCTACTTGGACGTTGGTTTTTCTTTTTTCTTTTTTCCAGCAAGCACAATGTACTTCCAAGTAAGGGCGCTTATTGCTTTCCATTGGACAAGCACCGCAAAGCTGAGTGGATCTAAGTCAGTGAGACGGTTCGAATCCAGGACCCAGCACACCGCGCTTGCAGTGTTCTCCTTTACTTGACTGCAACATCACGAGATGGCGTGAACGTGTGAAAAGAGCAGCAGAGGCACGTGTTTCGTGCCTCCTCAGATTAATGCTTTCCTGCGGGGCCAGTTTCACACGTTCAGCCGATAGCGATCAGGTGCACAGTCAACCAACTGTAGAGAAATCAATGTACAGGCGTAGATTTCAAATTAAAGGTGTCCACTGAGATTACCATAAAATGAAGAATTAACAGTCCAGTCCTAAATATGTTTATTCAGGAAGGCATGTTTAGAACGGTGCTACAGCAGCAGCAAGCTGGTCTTGCAACAAAACACTGCAGTGTGGAATGCTCCGCTTCCGGGTTCCAGCCAGCCAGGACCCCTCACAGGATACTCCATTCCTCCCAGCTCGAACACTCAACCAGCATTCCGTAGCCACTGAAATTCTCTATCCTCAATAGGCTGTGTGTGGGGCGTGTGTGGAGGGTTTCGGGGTGTGTGTGTTGTGTGTGTGTGAGAGGGGGGGTTGGGGGCGAGAATTTCCCCCCAGTCGCCGTCCCCCCAGTCCCCCCAGTTTGCTTTTTGTATTTCTACAAACCTCGCGGTTCCCCAAGCCTGTCGATGCATTTTGATGCTGTTTAGTGCGGTAGAATTCACATCCGAAGAAACATGCCTGCCAAGAGCAGTCTGCGGTCGGAAACGCACTTGCAAGTGGATCCTTCGGAGTTCAATAGGATTTACTCCCTCCTTACCCAGTGAACGCAGAGGCGGGATTTACTTCCAAGTAAACATGCTGAGAATCCCGGTGCTGGTGCAGGAGCTCCTCGATGGAGCTGGCAGGCATCCCTTCCCCAGACGCCCTTCTGTTCTCCGCATACCCTGGATCGGAAGAGACCCCCGCCAACACCTGCGCCCCGCCGGTGTTGCTGTCCAAAGGGCTGCCGCAGCTAGCGCGATAAGTCTTTCGGTTTGGGCAGCGCACGTGGGGAAAGGTTGATGGAAGGCCAGCCTCCTTCGAAACTCAGCTATCGCGTGTCTGTCTTTCACACGTGCACACCAACAGCGGGAGGGAGCCTCAAAAGCTCGTTTCACCGGTGAAATTGGTCTTAGCTGGGTCCCAAGTGAATGTGGTGGCTGCGTTACGAATGGCAGCCTACGGCTGCAATCCCCTATGCACACTTACGTTGAGAGTAAGTCTAATTGCCTTTAATGGGACTTACTTTGAAGTAAAGGTCACAGGATCCGGCTGTACAGCTGCAGTTCTAAGTGTTGGATAATTAAAATTGCAGTCAAAACCTATGGCTAATGTTTCACCAGGTGATTGGGTGAAATAGTTAAGATCACTGGTATCTTCTAGTGTGGATTCACTGGAAGATACTCATTGAATAATTAACAGCCTGAACAGGAAGTGGGCGTAGCTCTCAGCTTCTTCCTCTTTCTGTTCAGACTCTAGTGAATGTAGCACCTTCTGTTGTTGTCTCCACCTGGTCCTTGTAGCAGCATGTAGCCAGAGTTGCTGGTCTGAACTCCACAAGTTCAGACCCCAAGTAACTACAAATGTACTTGTACCAACTGTAAGAAACGTCTTTTAAGCCTGCCTGAATGACACTGCATAATCTGAGTGAGTAAATGTTACTTTTAACTTTTACAAGACTGTGTCTCCGATTATTGTTCTGAGGGAGAGAAAAGGGGGCAAAACCAGGGAAATCCAGTCTGCCTTAAAGCATCCTGGATTACCAAATGCCAACTGGCTAACACTAGCCAAATCTAAGCTTCTTTTAAGCTGGAAAGGGACTCTACTCTGCTGATTTCACTAACGTGAGATAGGAAGGATATTACTCCACAATATATCCTCTCCTAGTATATTTTTCAAGTCCCAACGCTAAGCATGCTCACTTGGGAGCCAGTCCAAACGTCCATTTGGGCTGATTGACTTGTTTGAAGTGAAAGAACTCACCTTGAAGGTTGGATGATATAAAACGTTTGGGGAGTCATTTCAACATTTTGAAGAGAGAGAGAACAGCAAAGCAAGTGGAAGGAAGGAAGAAAACGTTTCTCTCCCCCAGTGTAATAAAAATGTTTCTAGTACTAGTCCTACGTGTAGTGTAAGCATCTCTGGGAGCTTTTTTTGGCAAAAGAGCAGAGTAAAAATGCTATAAATAAATACGTGTTTAGATTCCTGTTTAGATATTTTATATGCGTATGCTCCCCCCCTCCAAAAAAATTAAGGTGACCCATGGGCGTGGCTAGGCGGTCTGCCATGATTTATTTATTGTATTTATACCCTGCCTTTTTTTCCTGCAAGGAACCCAAGGCTGCTTACATAATCCTCCTCCTCCTCCTCCTCCTCCTCCTCCTCCTCTCCATTTTATCCTCACAACAACCCTGTGAGGTAGGTTAGGCTGAGAGTCAGTGACTGGCCCAAAGTCACCCAGTGAGTTTCAGCACCAGCCCTTCAAAATTGACCGCTACAGCACTGTCTGCGGGGCTTCCTTCTAAGTAAGCACTGTTAGGATGGAGCCAAACTGATGACATTGACAAGACCCCCATTTGTGTTACTGTGCCTGCCCTGGATCTCACCCTTTTCAAATAAAGGTATATCAACAGAGACATTCATTTCTTCTTGTTGAATTGGTTCACTACACATCAACTAAGCATGAACAAAACCCTCTGGCAGGTAGCTGGTCATTGCCCCATTTAACCACCACAGTGATCAGCACCCTTCCCCCTTCTTTAAAGAACCAGGCACCAATGATCTAGTGGAAGTGCTTCTGAGCACATACAAAGTACCTTTCCCTGGCCACTGACAACTGTGGGCTGCTCTACAAACTTCAGGATCAGGGCTTCCTTCAGAGCTCATGGCAGGACGACTGCAGGGCACGGATCTCCTTTTATGGCTTTTGTATATTTGTGTTGGGTTTTTTTTTTAATTTGTGGGATATTTAAAGTGCAGTCAAAACCAATGACTCATGTTTCACCAGTTAGGTGCATGAAATGGTTAAGACCACTGGTATCTTCTAAGATGGATTTCCTAGAAGATACTCAGGTATGATTACCTGTGCCTCAGCAGGAAGTGGGCGTAGCTCTCAGCTCTCTCTTCCTGCTGGGGCACTGAGTGAGGGAGTTGCCTCCACGTTGTTAAACGAACAACAGTATGTAACAAGAGTTGCTGGTCTGTACTCCATAAGTTCAGATCCCAAGTAAGCCAAATGAACCTTTACCAACTGTAAGACACGCTTTTAAGTCTGCCTGAATGAAACTGCATAATCTGAGTGAATAAATGTTATTTTTAACTTTTACAAGACTGTGTCTCTGATTATTGTTCTGAGGGAGAGAAAAGGGGGCAAAACCAGGGAAATCCAGTCTGCCTTAAAGCATCCTGGATTACCAAATGCTAACTGGCTAACACTAGCCAAATCTAAGCTTCTTTTAAGCTGGAAAGGGGCTCTACTCTGCTGATCTCATGAATGTGAGATAGGAAGGATAATATTCAACAATATATCCTCTCCTAGCATCCTTTTCAAGTCCCAACATGGGTTATGGGCCCAGAATAGATTATTTTCATAGATTCATAGATCATAGAGTTGGAAGGGGCCTAACAAGGCCATCGAGTCCAACCCCCTGCTCAATGCAGGAAACTAGTTGAAGCATTTTGGTGGATGGCACTGGATTCTCATCAGAGAAGAGGAATTCAAAGTGGCTATTGTTTGTTTGTTTGTTTCCTGGTGAGCACATGATGACTCCATTGTCTCCTTGTGAAAGAGAAACCCCCTTTCCTCAGAAAGCAGTAGTAAGGCAGTGAAGGTTTTTTTTCAGTTTTGAGCATTTTTCGTTTTTGAGTTTTGAGCATTTTTCCATTTTTGAGTTTGGCACTTTCCCCCGATTTTGAATTTTGGGCATTTTTTCTTGATTTTTGATCCCTGAAGATAAGTAGAGGAAACTCAAGAGGAGAGAGCTTCTCCAGGCTGCCCAGATTAACTGAAGCAAATTTCATACAATGGAATAGGTGGCTGAAAGTGATTTTGGATAGACTTGAAGTCCTGGGCTGTATTTAAGAAGATAAGCCCAGTGGCGCTGGTGATGAAGCCAGAGCAGCAGCCAATGTATGGGAAAAGCAAAACAGGATAGCAATATCTGTTATCATAGAAAATTTAACTGATTCCCAAATAATCCATGCTGGAGAAGGGGAAACAGCCAGTGAAGTGCTCCATAATCTAGAAAAAGCATTTGGATTCACAAGCAGGGCTTTTTTTCTGGTGGAACTCACCGGAACCGAGTTCCAGCACCTTTTCTTCTATTAATTGCATTACAATTTAATCGCCATCTACTCCCGAGGAAATGTAATCCAAGAGTTCCGGTACCCTTTTCTCCAGAAAAAAAGCACTGTTCACAAGTAAGCGCTCTCACAGACGCCTAGTGAGAGATATGTTTCATTTGAAGCTTGAATCCAAGAAAGACTGTAGCAGTCATGTGGCAGAGTTTTTGACTATTGAAAAGTTAAAACTGGCAGAATACACAACGAATGAAGATCAAAAGGTCTGCTACTTCCTGGGGTCACTGGGATATAAGTTTGAGATTTTTATATCCAGAATGGACAGTGTTCCAAATTTATCACAAAGACTTAATTGGACATTTGAGAGAAGAATGTATTGAGAGAAGGGAAGAATCCCCAATAAGGCATTCTAAGCAAAGTGACTCAAACTACTTGTCCCAAGGGAAGGCGAAAGGCACATCCAAGAAAATTGTCTGCTTTAATTGCAACAAAGAGGGACACATTACCAAAGTCTGCAAGGCCCCAAAGACAAAGAAGACCCTACTTTTTAAGCAGCAAAAGGAAAAGAAGGGGATTAATGAGAATAACTTACTGATGCAACAATTGGGTTTAGTAGCCAACAGTTATAAAAGTAAGTCAAGCAAATGGGTAATAGATTCGGGCGCATCGAGCCATTTCTCAAATGAGAGAGGATTCTTTAAAGAAATCAATGACATTGATGAATCACAAAGTGAGGACATTCAAATTGCAGATGGCAATGTAATAAAGGCACAAGGTGCAGGCTCAGGAGTTCTGAACTGCAAGGTTGGCAGTGAAATCCAAGAGAACCGTGTGGACAGAGTTCTCTACGTTCCACAATTAAGTTGCAACATGCTTAGTGTCTCTACTATGGCTAAGAAAGGTTTCAGATTGTTATTTGAAGGTGATATGTGTAAAGTGTCTAAGAATGGGAAAGTGTTTGTTGAAGCAAGTCTGATTAATGGCGTGTATGAGGCTATTGTTTCAGAACCTCAATCTGCTAAAGTGACATGCTCAAACAAGAAGGATGAGGCAGATCTGGAGCTTTGGCACAGAAGACTTGGGCATAGAGACACAAACACCATAAGGGAACTGCAACACAAGGAGCTGGCAAGAGGAGTGGAAGTAACCCAGAACGCATCAGCCATAACCAAGTGTGTGAGTTGTGTCACTGAAAAGGCAGTTAAGCCTTTTTTTCTTCCTTGTACTCAGCAGCGCAGCACCAAAGTACTTGACCTGGTCTACAGTGATGTATATGGTCCAATGAATGTTCCCTCATTGGGGAAAAATAAATACATCTTAATATTTCTTGATGACTTTTCAAGGTATTGTGTAGCATACTTTCTCAAGGAAAGGAGTCAAGTGCTGGAGATGCCCAAGAAATACCTTGCCATGGTGAAGAACAAATTCCAGAGATGTCCAGGGGTCCTGATGATGGATAATGGGCGTGAATATTGTTCACATGACATGGAACTGGAAGCCCTTATGGAACAGGAAGGAGTTAAACATATAACAACTGTTCCATACACCCCACAACAGAACTCAGTAGCTGAAAGAAAGTTCAGATCCATTATGGAGATGACAAGATGCATGTTAAAAGTTGCATCTCTTCCCCAATGTTTGTGGGGAGACGCAGTTGCCACTGCGGTGTACATCCAGAACAGATTGCCAATGAAGGGAGCTACACGCACACCTTTTGAGCTTCGGCATGGGAGAACTCCCAATCTGTCGCACATACGTGTATTTGGAAGTGTTGCCTATAGCTATGTTCCTAAAGAAAACAGGCACAAGCTTGACTCCAGAGCACAAGCAGGTATCCTCATCGGGTACGCTACTGGAGGAAAAGGCTACAAGATAATGGATCTGAAAACAGGACAAGTCAGGCCAAGGCACGTTGTCCATTTTGATGAAAACACTAAGGCTGAGACAAGGGGAACTGTTGTGGATTTTTCTGATCAATCAGAAAAGGAAATGCAAGAGCTCATATACTTCCCACCAATAACTTATGACTCTGTGCTCCCAACTTCAAAAGCTATAGCCCCCTCTATAGGCGATGAACAGGGAGAAGCCCCAGAGTACCTGAGCCCTGACAGCAGCAGCAGAGACGAAGAGGAGCAGAGTGATGAGGACATGCCTGCACTGGAGGAGGACGATGAAGCTGATGAGGTTCCAGAACCACAGGTCAGACGGTCATCTAGATCCAACAGAGATGTTCCACCACTCCGGCTGTCCTACTCTGCAGGGTCGGCGCTACCCCAAGAACCTTCTACATGGGAGGAGATAAAGGAGATGCCAGACACAGAAGCCCATCTCTGGAGGAAGGCTGTGCAGGAGGAGATGGATGCGCTGCATCAGAACAAGACATAGACGCTTACTGACCTACCTCCTGGAAAGAAGGCCATAGGAAGTAAGTGGATTTTTAAAATTAAGCAAGGGGCAGAAGGGGAAGTGCAGCGCTACAAAGCGAGACTTGTAGCTCAAGGCTTCAGCCAGCAATATGGAGAAGATTATGATGCCACATTTGCCCCCACTGTGAGGTACAGCACAGTGAGAACACTTTTGAGCATAGCGGCTTCAAAGCAGATGGAGGTGAGGCACATTGATGGACGGCCGACGCTCAGTTCTTAACGCATTTGCAGTTCTTAACGCTTCTGGGCCTGCCCAGTTGGGCGCGCGCAAGTCCCACCGCTTCATAGATTTCTGATATAGAGTTGGAAGGAGCCTACAAGGCTATCGAGTCCAACCCCCTGCTCAATGCAGGAAACTAGAGGAGGGGTCTCCCATCCAAGTAATAACCAGGCTTGACCCTGCTTAGCTTTCCACGCTCAGACAAGCTGAGCCAGCATAAGCCAGTGGGAGATGCTCCTAACTAACTTTGTTTATGATTGCAGCCTCATTTGGCAATCGCCCCACCTGCGCCACCATTTGATTTCTGTGAAACCGACTTCCAAATAAACTATGGTTGTGCAAATTATCTATTACATTATTATATCTTATGTGTGTATGTTGCCTTGCAATGCAAAGCAAACTGAAGAGGCAAGTAAGTGACAATTGTATGTGATTAAAATAAATCTCATTAAATAAAAAAGAAACATAGGGGACGCTAGCAGCTGGGTAGTTTTGCTGTAGCCACCCCGGACTGTGATTGCTTTCGGATTTGCAGTCCTAAACATAAATAAATCCCATGGAAATCCACGTGTTTAGAGGATTGGGATGTATGGAAATTGTGGGCTTGTTCGCACGACACGGGAACCGCAAGTCCCCCGCGGTTCCCGTGTCGTGTGCACGCCGACCGGGGGGTGCCCCCGCGGGAGAGCCGCGCGTGGGACGCTCGCAAAGTGACCATGATCGGTAGAGGGGTAAGCCCCTACCGCGCGTGGTCACCGTGCCGTCGGAACAGCGGGCGGCCGTCCCGCGGGGTCCCCACAGAGACGGCAGCCCAGAGCTGCCGGAGCCGCCGCCGCTCCAGCCTGTAGGGGCAAACGGCCCCTCTGGGCATCCCGGGCCTCACCCCCTACCGCCGGGAGGCCCGCACTGCGGTGCGGGGACTACGGGGTCTGCCCACGGGCGCGGGGCGCCGGTCGTGTGCGGTGCCCCGCCGGACCCTGCGGACGTCCCCGTGGTTCCTCCCCCGCCGGCAGCCTGGGTCGTGTGAACCGGCCCATTGGCTCGCATTTCCTTACACCCCGATCTTAAACACCGTGGATTTCCACGTGTGCGCGCGCGCACGCACACACACACACACACACTCGGGAATGAGCCATAAGGAGTTAAGGTGTCTAACTTTAAAGCAGGTGTATGATAGGGAGATTCTTTTGAATGAGAGCTACACGAAAGCCATTTCTTTCCCTGGGGACTGTGCTAGAGAACTTCCTGATGGATTGGGCCCCCCTTTTTAAAAACCTACAAATATTGCAGCGGAGGTGAGAGAATAGGTAGATATTCTCGGTCAAACTGGAAGCTAGTTTGCAAGTGTGTGCTTCCTCACAAGTTAGCCCTGTTATTAAATTCATCCTCACTCGCTAACATGCTGGTTTTGGAAACGGAAAAGGAACCAGAGCGCTCACGGGAGAGCAGGGAGGGAGGCGAAGACAGAACCTCCGAAGACCCAAGGCCTCGCTGGGGCCTAAGCACATTTCTTGGGAATCCTATCATGTTAGACGGGACGTTTCTAAATCCGTCTGTAGGATAGCGGAGCGCAGCTCGCCAGTCGCGGCACGATCCATTTCTGCGGAATGTGTTTGGCACCGGGTGAAACCAACGCGAAAATTAGGAACCCCAAAGTGACTCCAAGACTGTATTAGATCCTTACGGTCCAGCAGTTCCATTTCAAGGGGGCATCCGAGCTCGGCCTGCGAATGAAGACCACAACAACGACGGGCCCCGGTGGAGAACCGCGCACGACGGGCCCCGGTGGAGAACTCCCCGCGCTGCTGCGTGAGCCTCCCAGCGCTAGCGGGCAGGAGCCGCCGTCGGCCGGAGGAGCAGCAGCCCCGGCAGCAGCCTGGGAGGGCAGGAGCGCACTTGCTCGCAGGGAGCCGGTGGGCGGGCAGCTGCGATACCAGGGCCAGGCAGGTGTGGCTGCCAGGCGCAGAATGGTTCCAGCACGCAGCCCCATGCCCCCCCCCCACAGGCACACCGCCACGGAACTGGTGGGGGGAGGGGGGGCCGCCCCCTACCCACAGCAGCTGGGGCAGAGGGAAGGGGGGGCTGAGGGAAGGGGGGGCAGGGGCGCTCATGGTGCTGGTGGCCCACTGGGGTTGTGGAACCACACCTACCGGGTGAGGCACGCCCGGATGGCCCGTGCCTGCACGCCCGCTCGTAGCCGCCAACCCTGGACGGTGGTGGCAGCTTGCCCTCTCCCCTTTCCCCCCATCGGCCCTGGCCCCCCTTTGGCGGCTCCCCCAGTGCACGTTGCTATCAGGGCTGCTCAGCCCTCGCCCCCGCCCCACCCCATCTCTGCCTCTCCTGGGTCGGGGGCAGGGTCAGTAGCGCTGCCTGCATCGTATGCTGCTGCCCCTTTAATTTCCTGCCTGCCGTACTGCCCTGCGGGGGGGATGGAACGGCCTCATCGCTGGCCTCGGCTCAGGCCGCTCTGGGCTGACGTCTCCGACCCCGCGGGATGGCCGCCCGCTGTTCCGCTACCCCGCTACCGACCGTGGTACCGCGGTTCCCGTGTCGTGTGAACCGACCCACAGTGTAAAAACAAAACAAAAAAACCCCTCACAAAAATGAACACTGTTAGCTGTCCTTGCGAACATTATTTCATTTGCTTTTCTCAAACACAAAGTAGAGAAACGATTGAGTTTAATTCCATCATCATCATCATCATCATCATCATCATCATCATCATCATCATCATCATCGCTGTTATTTCCTGGTGCAACAGATAAGATACGGAGGTACAAATATGTAAGTTCCCCGGTTCTAACTTTGTATTTGCTATCTACTTGGCTTCAGCTAAGCCAGTCTCTCAGCCTCAGTTCCCCATACTTCACGCTAAGTAAGGGGATCATAATAGTGGCCTACCTTGCAGGGCTGTGATGCACGTGAAGAGCTTGGAACATTTTAATATTCTACTTAAAAAGCTAAACGTTGTTATTACCCTGTCCCTGCTTCGTTGCCTTCCAGTTCTAGAAATATACCTGGTTAAAATTCGTCTGGTTTCACTATAATTAACATTTCCACCTTAAGCACTGTCATTAGGGAGTAAGTTCAACTGAACTAAGTGGCACTTACTTCTGAGTAAACCTGCTCAGGATCCTGCTACACGCCTTCACGGCCAATGTTTATAGAGATAATTTTCAAACCCGCAGCTGCCCCAAGCTCTCCACCCAAGCTTTTATCCCCGACTGAAATCAAAGTGAAGGCCCATCTTGAGTTTTTACGACGGAAAACTCTAAAACTATTTTGGTTTGGAAGAGCCGCAATTAAGAAGACCGAAATATTTGTCTTGCAGAAGATGCTCCCCCACCCTGCCCCGACACGCCTCGACCTCAATTGACTTTTACACGGATAAAGTCTCGCTGATTGTCTTCGCTGAAAAGGGTGTCTCTGTGTGTGGGGACGTTCGTGGAAAAGCCACAAAACCCTGCAACTTCCTTCAGCTCGAGGGGTTTCGATTTGGAGGCAGGAATCCAGCGAAAGGGAGGCATCTGTTAGTACTGTTGTTAGGAACGGGGCAGAAAATTCAGCACGTGGTTCACTTTCCCCTTGAAGCCAATGCGAAGTGGGCGAGCTCTTGGAGTCTGGGGGATCTTTTTTACTCCAGGCCCCTGCACATTTACTCCAAGTCAGACCCACTATGTATGTTCACTAGAGTTTACTCCCAAGTAAATGTGCACAGGCTTGAGGTCGTGCAGCCTACTAGGAAGTCACACTGATTGTGATGGGAGTCTTCCTCACAAGTAAGCGTGTATAGGATTTCAGCCTTATTTATTTATTATATTTATACCCCACCTTTTTTCCTGCAAGGAACCCAAGGCGGCTTACATAATCCTCCTCCTCCTCTCCGTTTTATCCTCACAACAACCCTGTGAGGTAGGTTAGGCTGAGAGTCAGTGACTGGCCCAAAGTCACCCAGTGAGTTTCATGGCCAAGGGGGGACTAGAACCCGGATCTCCCAAGTCCCAGTCCAACACTCTCACTACGCCACACAGGAGTTCCCTCCGATTTTTAGCACCAATTTTGAACCACAGTTCACTTAAACAGAAATGCTTGCAGCCGGATCAGAATCCAGAACAGCGGGAGTCAAATGGATCTAACCCAGTTTGGTCCCAGGTAGATAATTTCCAGTGAACTCAAACAAACAAACCCAGTCTCACCGTCGACACGATCTTGCGCATGCGCCGCGTTCAGTTGGGCTTATTTACTCCGCGCCAGTAGTCACTGTTCGCGGGTCGTTCTGGGAACCTTCCCTGAGCCAGCAGTGCCCGGGAACAGTCCTCGCTCCGTCACTGAAAGGCCGCTGGACATCTCTGGGTGGCCCAGTCCCGATGGGGCCCAGCTCGTGATCACACCACATTGCGATTACTTCGGAAATGCACACACGCGTATGATTGCGACAGGTGTGTGCATTTGCAACGCTGAGTGTAGTACCGGAGGGGTTGTGCACCCCAAATCCGAGGCATACATTTATTCAGAAGTCCTACTGTGTTGAGCGGGATTGGATGCCCTGCGAAGGATTTCAGTCATAGGGTGTGTGATCCTATGCACACTTACCTGGGAGTCAGTCTCATTGAACTCAATGGGACTTACTTCTGAATGTAGGATTGCGTGGTTAATCGGCTCAACCAACCCAAACCGAGAGCTTTAAATCGCAAGACTTAAGGCGCAAGCCTATCAAGTTTAGACGGGGGAAAAAGGCCTACCACTCCCAGCATGCCCCAGCCAGCTAAGCTGACTGGGGCATGCTGGGGGGAGTGGTAGGCCTTTTTTTTCTGCCTATCTAAACTTGCACAGGATTGCACCCTAAATGACTTGCAAATCCTTTCAACCTTCCCCAGTTGATATAGATGCAAGAGGTTCCAGCAAATCGATTTAAACCAGGGACTTCGAGAGCGCCGCTTGCACGTGGGCTTGGATGGCGCCTTAGGTTTGCTATGCCGGCGGTTAAGCAGCAAACCTGGGACACGCAGGGGCCTCTGTCCTCGCGTGTGAGAGGTTCCCAAGACGGCTTTCACGTATTTCCTGTAAAGCACTTCCGGCACTTTTCATTCCATCAGAGGTGGGCGCGGCCGTCTTGAGGAGCGCCGCAGAAAACAAACACGCTTGCAGATGGGGCACGGCTTGGGCACCCCTGTTGTGTTCCATGTTCAGGCGACATCAACTCGTGTCCCTGACTTCGGTGGCGGGGTGACCTCGGCGGGCGGAAAGGTTGTTCTGGGGCAAAGTCCCGCAGGGGCTGCCGTTCCAGCCAGAACCTCCAGGGTCAACTGCTTTCCTTGGGGTCAAGTTACAAGAAAGCAGGAACCATTCCCTGGATGTTCGGGTTCATGTAGGGGACAGAAAAAGGTACCATCCGGGAGTACCACCTCTGAATGCCAGTAGACTTCCTCTACTCCGGAGTCTCCCGAGGCGCTTCTGACCGGACTAGACGGACCACGGTTTGATCCAGCAAGGCGCTTCAGCCGCTTCTTGCCTTCTTGTGCCAGAACCGACTTGCTCTGGGATCGCGAGAATTTTGGTTGGCTCTCGGGAAACCGTTCGTATTGAAAAGACAGAGGGAGGGAATGGGCGATTGATCCCCAAAGAGCCTGTACAATAAGCTAGCAGGAACAGAAATGTCAATAAATAGATCTACCGCAACAATAAGACGAGAGGCAGTGTGGTGTAGTGGTTAGAGTGCCGGATTACGACCGGGAGGAGCCAGGTTCAAGTCACTAGCAGGGCTCTCCAACCTTGGGTCCCTAGATGTTGCTGGACTACAGCTCCCAGAATCCCTTGCCATTAGCCATGCTGGCTGGGTATGCTGGGAGCTGTAGGCCAGCAACATCTGGGGACCCAAGGTTGGAGAGCCGTGCACTAGAGTCTCAGCCACGTAGCCCGCTGCAATTAATGTAATTAAATAAATGAAAACAAATGCAACAGCGCATAACATGGCTTAGTTAATTCTAAGCTTTGGATGATTTACGTAGCAGTGGCAGGCAGCTTCCTGCCCAAGATCGCTAGAATAGCCTGATTTCTTCCTCCAGTTGTATGGGAGTAGTCATATTGGAGATGGCTGTCGTCGCTGAGGGAGAGGGTGCTCTGCACGTGCTCAGAGGCACTCAGCCCTGGAACCTATGAGGTGATTGTATTAACACCTCTGAGCATAGGCAGAGAACCTTCTTTCCTAGACCGTGGTTGTTCTGAGGAGAAAGGCCTATATTTATTTATTTATTTATTTATTATATTTATACCCCGCCTTTTTTATTTTATTTTTTTATTTATTTATCATATTTATACCCCGCCTTTTTTCCTACAAGGAACCCAAGGCGGCTTACATAATCCTCATCCTCCTCTCCATTTTACCCTCACAACAACCCTGTGAGGTAGGTTAGGCTGAGAGACAGTGACTGGCCCAAAGTCACCCAGTGAGTTTCCTGCAAGGAACCCAAGGCGGCTTACATAATCCTCCTCCTCCTCTCCATGTTATCCTCACAACAACCCTGTGAGGTAGGTTTAACAGTCCCTCTATGCTCAGAGGGACTGTTAAATTTTTAATCGTTTTAGTATTTTAACGCCATTGCCAGTTCCAATGTTCCAGGGCCCAGTGCCTCTGAGCATTAGCAGAAGCTTCTGTTATTGGGCGGTATAGAAATGTTAATCATCATAGTCATCATCATCATCATCATCATCATCTCCCCTCAGGAGGGGGTGGAGCTTCTAGGCCAGGGGGCGTGGCTTCCAGGGATGCTTTGGCCCCCACACGTCCCATTGTAGGAATGAGGCCTCTCGTTCCAGAGGGGGGCACCGCCTCCGCCTCCTCCCACGCCCCTCCGAAGGCCCGTCTCTTTTTTGGCGTTTGATTTCGTACGTCAAGGCTAATTTGCGCCTCCAACTTCACGGACTCTGCTTGACATCCATAATGAGCGCTAATCATTCCGATTATTTTCGCCGCCCGCCCAGACATGTTCCAGTTGTTGTGACAGATCGCGTTTCAGACCCTTAATGACGGACAATTACCAGCTCTAATTCGCCGCCGCCGCCCGTTGACACCTAAAGCCGCGCGCCATATGTGCGCTCCTCGCCAAGCGGGGAGGACCGGCGCATTCCGCAGGCTCTGCTCCAGCCCAGAGATCGCCGCTGGTCCCAGCCAGGGCGCGGAACCTTGCTTAACGTGGGCCCGGACTTAACAAGGCTCAGGGTCCGTCTGTGCTCCTTCCACAGACGGGAGCAGAGTGCTTCTGAGCATCTGCAGAGTATTTTTGCTGCACCACACCGAGTAAAATCAACTTCCGCTCCGTTCACATCTCAAGGCTCAGAAAATAACTGCTCCTAAGTGACCATGACGATGGCCAGTAGCTTGGATGACCTTAAAAAAAAGAAAGAAAAAAAGATTAGACAGATTCAGAGAGGAGAGATCTATGGGCAGCTGTTAGCCGAGATTACTGAACCGAAGCTCCACCAAAAGGCGCAGTCTACCCCGGAATACCGGGTGCTCACTTTCATGAGCCCAACATGCACCTCCTCCGCGACCGTGGGAAACAGAATGCTGGACCAGCGGGACTGATCCAGCATTCTTTACGTGTGGATCAGATAGATGTAAGGGGGGGGGGGGAGGTCGAGCTATCAATGGATTCCGCCCCGATGGACCTTAGAATGGCCTCCGAAGGAGACCTCGGTCTTCATGGCCGGCTTGTGATCTGCCACTGTTGGAACCAGAATGCTGGATGAGATGGGACGTTGTTTTGATCCAGCAAGGCAATCCGTGTTCTTCCAGGGTGTGAATTTAAACTTGCTTTTTCATGGGCGAAGCCCGATCTTAGAATTCAATGGCGCTTATTCCCAAGTAAGTGTGCCTCATATTGCAGCTGTAAAAGAACTCATAAGAATGAATGTATCATTGAAAGAAAGAAAGAATCCTAAGTTTCTTGCCAACTCCCCAGGATAGGGCTATGACCTCTCGCTTCTTTGCCCCAATTTGGGGAGACGGGTTTACGTGGTAGTGGTGGGGACTAGCTGCTTGATCAGAGGACCCGCGGCCTTCAAAGGACCCCATTTCCCGCCTGCCTGGGTCTGACGGCTTTAACGGCTCCCATCCAGGCTGGCGCTAGTTTCTTGTATTGGGAAACAGACACACAAGTAAAATCTGAACCGCAAAGAGGTCACTAAAGGGTGGGGGAACCGAACAGGGGCCGCTAGCGGCTGTGAGTGAGGGGGGGGGGAGAAGAAGGGTGTGACGTGCTTGGTTCTCCCTCCCTCCCGTTTAAGCAAGGTTTACAATGTGTGTGTGAACGCACATGGTGCGGTCGAGAATAATACGCAAAAGAAAGGGCTTTGCCCCAAAGGCCATACAATCTAAAAATGGAGGTACTGGTCTGGAAGGGTTGGGGCGGTGGTGAAGAGACAAAACGATCCTGCATAATTCAACAAGGGATTTATGTCATCCCACCCACAGACACCGGCCCTACAAAGAGAGCTGTAGCCCCTCACTCCTCCCTTCTTGAAGATGGCAGGATTTGCTTTCCTGTTCAGGACACGGGAGTTAGTGCGGCTGTCCCAAATCAGCAGGAAGCCACGCTTTAAACTGGTTTGAGGATCGGATTCGCTCTCAGACTCGAGGGAGCTGATCATGCTTTCAGATGGACGGAGGCTGGTAGCGTGGCTTTCCACTACCGCGAGCTGAATTTCCACGAAGGCGTCACGACGGCTCTTCCTTACTCGACGGTGTCCTTTGCCTTCAAGCTTTGGCTTTTTGCAGGCCCAGCCAGTTCGGCAGGCGGAAATCCAGAGGCTGTTGACCCCGGACTAGTCATCGAGACTTCAGGGAGGCCGTCCCAGGCTTTGGGCCTAGCCTCCAAGTGAAGTGTCCTCCTCCATTTTGTTCTTCCTTTCTTTCCCCCTCCTCTTGGAGAGGGAAAATCAAACGTCTCCCTGGGCTTTGATCTGCTTTCATCTTTGCATATTCCTCAGGTATTGTCCTCGCGCGCTGCCCTTTTTTCAGCACTGGCTTGATTAAGAAAAAAGGAGCGTGTAAGCAGTGGGGAAATACTCGACTCTCGATCACAGTAAGGCAAATGATCGCTCACAGTGAGGGAAACTATCGACTTCGGTTTACTCCGAAGAATACTTGGGGATCATTGGGAGTCCCCTCTGATCCCACGGAGAGATCCCCCTTTGAGGCAAGGAAACGTTAGCCCAGGCCAAGTCGGAAAGGGTAAAAAACCGGCCTCACCACGTTACCGTGATGGTTTCAGCCTTTCTGGGTTTCCACGCAAAATCCGAAATCCCCCTGATCTGCAGCTATTCTAATCGCTTTGAAATATCCCCTCCCTTTCCCTGTCCTTCTCCAGCTTGTGATTGCCCCCTGTAAATCGTTCAATGTTCTGTAAATAAGGCCTAGAGCAGTGGTTCTCAACCTTTTTTGCCCCATGCACCCTTTTCACCACATGTCAGAATGTCATACCCCCTTTCCAAGATTGTCTGACTTAATCTGTGCCGTACAATAAGGTGTGATGTCCTGTAGATTATGTACAATCCGTAGAATTGTAATTTCTAGAAAGATCAGTATTCCAACAGTTTGAGTCTGTGGTCCCAATTCCCCCCCCCGAAACTCTAAAATCCCCCCCTGGGGGGAAAATTCCCCCATGGTTGAGAACTCCTGGCCTAGACACATATAAGCGTGCCCTTCTACTAATACCATCATAATACAACAACAACAACAACAACAACAACAACAACAACGTTAGCGCTGTTATTCTTTATATTCATGATATAATACGTTCTGCCTTGTAAAAGTATTACCTACTCCTGTAACAGGACAGAATTGATTATTCTGTAACAGTATTAGGGAATTTACTATTCCAACAAGAACAAGAACACGACTTTTACGACTTTGTGTCGTTACTGGAACCCAAGTCTCCGTGCCAGGGTGGGGTATTATTACCAGTTTTTCCATCGCCACCGCCGCCACCACCACTTTACTAGTAATCAGCCTTTCGAGGCCCCAAGCCCGAGAGATAGCACGAGGATGACTTGATAGCAGTTTCTAGTCCCGCAGCCGATCAGGAAACTCCGAGACGCCCCCGCTCAAATGCCTGGAGCCCGGCCTGCCTATTCTGTTCGCGTCCAGCCGTTAACTCACCTTTGTCAAGAAAGAAAGAAAGAAAGAAAGAAAGAAAACGAAAGAAAAAACTCGGGAAGGGATTTGAAGCTTCAGGAGGATCGCTTAGTTTTCGGTTTCCTTGTAAAGTTTTCGAACTCTTCAAAATAACGAATTCCTCCCCCCCATCCTCCCCCGAGTAGGATCTAGACTAGAGTCTCTAGCCTATGGCTGCAAAGGGCCCGTTGAAACAGATGGAGAAAGGTGGGAACCGAATTTGCAGGGCGGCTGCGAAACACCAGAAATGCAGCGATCAGGGACCGCGTGTGCTCCAGAGTAAACTCCTCAGGCTTCAATAAGAGTACTCCAGTGTAAGTGGTTTATACTGTGCAGAGGAGGCAAAGAATGCCTTTTGCCCCCTAACGGCGGGCAGTCAGCCGTCTAAGGACCCACAGTCTGCAGTCGGATCCGATTACATTTCCACCAAAGACGGTGTCTAATCGGAGAAAGATTAAGCTGATCTGTTTAATCCGTTTCCACCCGGGATTCGAATTCTTTCAAGAGGTTTTTTTTCCTCCCCCTTTCAACCTTGAAATGTCCACGGGGAGAAAGGGGTGTTGCGGGGGGGGGGGGCTTCGCCAGCGGCGCAAATTACTTACTGCGCAGCATCCCGGCGGGATAGATTATTGACAATTTTATCCAAAATTTTATAGAGAAGCGACTCCAAAGGAAGGCGCTCGGAGTGGGGCTGATTGAGCCGGCAAGCCCATCCCGATCCTAAATCCGCTTAAGTAGACGGACTTTTCTTCCAAGAAAATGTGTTTCAGAAGCAGTCTGCCTGTCCAATTTATTCTGATCAAGGTCTCAATGACTTCCAAAGGTCACCCTAAAGGTAAACCTATTCAGGATGTCACTGGATACCCACCCAGTGGCCTCTTTCAAAAACGCCTATTATCCCCCTCAGACAATTTTCTTTTAAATCAAGAACTCACATTTTTCTGATTTGGAAGCAGGGAAAAGGGAAACCCGCCCGATTAAATAGAAGGGCGGGCTCGCACATCCCTGATCCGTGCTTGATGGTTGCAAGTACATTGAGCGACAGCTTGCACGTGTGAATAAGCCCTCACTAGCCAGCAAGCACAGCGAGAACTCTCCCATCAGCTCCAACGAGATGTTTTCCTGTGGAATTAGTACACTTCAGAAGGAATGGCACTGCCCTTACACGGACACGCACGGCTCCACGCTGCTCAGACCCTAAACACGTTATTACGTGTCTCCATCTGGCCCAAGAAATCTGAGCGCAGAAATCCCCGGTCCTTCCGTAAGAGGCACCTCTGTCCTATGCATGTTTAATCAGAAGTAAGTTCCAGTGTTTTCATTAGAAATTTAGTGTGTTTTGCATTGCAGGCTTAACTGTCTTGTGGACCGGGCTGGATATTTAAGAATGCATGTGACTTACATGCATATTTAAGGGAGCACGTGACTCATTCTTGAGTAGCAACGCACAGATCCCGGCATATATAATTGCGATAGAAACATCCCGGCTGAGAAACAAGGTCAGGTCTTCCTGCCTAAACCGAGGAAGCGGCCCACTGATATAAATGGCAGGAGGAAAATGCGCCAGAAATTCTCTTGCTCTCATACATTTCCCGTGGTGCTTGCGCAAGAGAACTTCCCGACAGATTGTGTTTATGGACGCTTGTACATTAAGGCTAAACTCCTATGTATTTACCTGAGAGTAAATACCATTGAACCCAGTAGGGATTGCCTCTGAGTAGACATGTACAGAATTGCACCGTTAGGCTTCACTCCACAGCAGCCCTACTCGGAAGTAAGTCCCACAGCAGAACTGATCTCCGAGGAAACAGACACAGTCCCGCGCTGCACGGTTCTGACGACCTTGGAAAGAGACGCAAGTGATTTGTGTTGTGTTTGTGTGTTAACAGTCACGTGCCACCTTTATTTTTCTAAAAGAAATCCAAGGCAATTCACAACAAGCAACATAATAGATATAGATAGAGAATTCGAAGATCAGTTGAACACCTCCCCGTAGTTCCAGTTTGTTTCTGGGGGGTCCATAGTAAAAAAAAAAGTGTGTTGTGCAACTTGCTGATACTTATAATGAAAATAATGATTGTAACCGCCATACTATAAAGATATATATCTGATCCAGAACTCTGGCCTTCTAGCATCGACGTTTCTCCAAGATCTCTCTCCCTCTCCCCATCTGTCTATCTCTTCTCAGTTGCTGTGTGAAGCCGCTGCAGCCAGTTTATCAACTCTAATGCCGACTGCGATTATAGGGGGTGAGTTAATCGGGATGTAACAGTGGCGCGATTGTTTTCTTGCCTGGAGTTTTTGTATTTTTAAATGATTCAGATCTTTCCCGAGGTATATTATGTACATCTGAAGCGGGATGAAGAAACAAAGCCCAGAGTACGCTTAAGAGAAAGGAAGCCTTGGAGGAAACCGAGCCCCAAGTTCAGTTGAACGTAAGTGGGAACAGCGCCTTTGGGAGAGGACCCCCCCCCCCCGCTGTCCGAACTGGTGGAAAGAGTTGATTTGGAAAGCAGCATTTGCCAGGCGTAAACAATACTCCGGCGATCTGTCCGAGGCAGGCTTTAGAGCACCTTTACCCGGCTGACAATCCCATTGCTCTCTGTAGGATTTACTTCCGAGTAAACATGGCTAGGAGGATCGCGCATTGCAGCCGCAGCAGACAGATCGCCGGACTAGTGTTTCAGCCTGACGCGGGCAACTCTCCAAATGGACCCTTCCCACCCCGGGAGGGGGGGTGGGAAGCCGCCGCGACGCGCCCTTCTCCACATCCTGCTATATGCCGAGTCTCTCTTTCCTGTTCTCCGGATGATGAACATCTTGTCCGCAACTTAAGATTTCAGACACGGAGCGGAAAGATCGATCTAGAAAACACAGGATCTGAAGATCAGCCTTTATGGCGGGAGGAAAGCAAGAGCTCGAAAGAGGAGAACAGCCAGGAGCGTCCCCGGCGGCGGGCACGTCGGTTTTCTTGGCCGCGGACGACCCGGGTCGCCTGATGCGGGGTGGGGAGGGGGCCGGACTGCGAGAGAGAAGCGCCTTGTTCCAGCGCCCCGCCCGCGATCGGCCGCCTCCCGGTAGCCCGGAGTGTGCCAGCTCCGACATGCTGACAAGCGGGGATTTATCGTTTGTTTCTCCTACTCCTTCGCTCTGTTTTCGCATTCTTTCCCGTCACGTGAGGCGCATTCCTGGCTTTAGAGGTGTCCAGGGTCTCCTCGAGGCTGCTGGGCCGGCGGGGAAAAGTCTCTCGGGCTGCGATCCTGTAACCAATTTACCCGGAAGCTCCCCCTTGAACTCAACGGGGCTTACTTCTGAGTAGACACGGACAGGGTTGTTTGTGCTCTTGAGCAGGATGGCTGGAGAGCCGAGCCTAGCAGGCGGAATCTGGATTCCCCGCGCAGCAGCGCGATGCTAAGCGCATTTTGCTCCCGTGGGAGCCCTGCTTTGTTCACGTCCTAGGAAGTGTGCTTGGTCTTGCAGCACCGCCCCCCCCCCCACAAAACAGAAGGGCGTTGTCGAAATGGGGGAGCTTGGCTGAGAAGGCTTGCTTTTGCTTCTCTCCACGTTCCTGGCCAGGATTCCGTGGTGGTGATTTACAGTATAACAGCAAAACCCCCATATCTAATACAAACCATCTAAACCAATGGTTCTCAACCTTTTTAGCGTCATGTACCCTTTTCACCATATGTCAGAATGAAATCCATCCCCCCCTTCCAAAATTGTCTGACTCAAAAGTTGCATTCCAAATAATATGCATATCATATTGAAAATCTTTTAATTTAATCTGTGCCATACACTAAGGTGTGATGTCCTGTAGATTATGTACAATCTGTAGAATTGTAATTTGTAGAAAGATCAGTATTCCAACAGTTTGAGTCTGTGGTCCCAATTACCCCCCTGAAAGCCTAACACCCCCCCCCCCGGAGAAATTCCCCCCTGGTTGAGAACCCCGATCTAAACCTTTAAATATTACTTAATCTGTTGCATAATGGAATGCCAAAAACATTCTGCATGCATCCCACCATCTGATGTCTTTTCATTGACGTGCGTGCAGAGGGCAGACGAAGGTTCTCCTTGGCTGCAATCCACTGTACTTTTACCTGGAAATAAGTCCCATTGCATACAAGTGGGACTTCCCTCCCAATAAACATGCATAGGATCGCAACTGCTAGGATCTCAGTAGTAGCTGGTACTGGTGAGCATTCATACCCCAGCTGAAGTTCTCTGAGGTTTTTGAAGTTGGTTAGGCGACTCCGTTCTGGAGAGAGCAAGAGTTGTGTGGAAGCGGCCACACCTGCTGACGAGTGTTCCGTGTTCCATTGGCACGTGTGCATTTTGGTGAATGGTGGTCTTTATAGTTTTGATTCAAGCAATTCCTGAAATGGGCTGTTAGGAGAGAGAATGGGATGGGAGAGAGATAAGCATATGCTTAACTCTCCCACGGAAATCAATGGGACCTAAAAGCGACTTGCTGGATTGGGCCCATGTTATACAAAGCTGAATTGCTTGAAGCTATTTTTGAAAACAAAACAAAACATTCTTTACAGATATGTATTGGGTCAGTTGAAAGCAAACACATTAAAACAGCACTGCAGCTATGTTCAGCACACTCCTATGTGCTGGGAGTAAGTTCTATTGAATCCACTGGGATTTACTTCTGTGATCTACAAGACCAGGGTGGATATGTTCAATTTTTTAAAACACACACACACACACACCAGTCTTGGGGTTTGACTAAACTTGCTCATTAGGAATGACTAAAATTATGTGTATTTTGTGAAATAAATGTTTTGTGTATTTTCAACTTTTGTAAAAACGAAATCACTTTCTACTCAATAAAAGGTGTAAGTGTGTGAAAGACAGGGAGCCAATGTTGATTTTATATCTCCTGGGTTTGTACATATGTTACAGTCCTGAGGTTACTTAAACAATAGTCTTTTGAAACTGACCTGAGTATAAATTAACAGCATAATCCTATAGATGTCTACTCAGAAGGAAGTCTCATTGGGTTCAATGGGGCTTACTCCCAGGGAAGTGGGTATGGGGTTACAGCCTAGAACTCATTTAACTTCCAGTGTTTTGCACAGGAGAGTTAAATATGTGTCTGAATATCCTGGAATTCAATGGGAATTAAAAGTTAAGTTTGGGTAGATCACACCCCTTGGAAGCCATTAGATAACATGGGCCTGATCCAGCCATAATTAAGGACATTATTATCTTGTTCAATGTGATAGATCTAAGCAGGGGCTTAACTTTCCTACTGAAATACATGGAACTTAAATGGGGTAATTTTGGCTGGATCATGCATAATGTTTTTATTTATTTATTTATTTATTTATAGTCAAAGATTTGGCTTAATGTTTTGTTTCAGAATGAACTGCAGATTCCAAAGGATATTGGCCATCTTGTAATTTTTTAGGTTTGCCTTAATATCATGTAGATTTATTTCCACCTGGAGAATTCCGAAAGTTCCAATCTTTGATCTTTGTTCTCAAGAAAAAGGTACCCAAGATGCATATAAAACAGGCATTGAAGTGGTTTTCTACCTTATGTTTCTTCATTAGCCATCTACCTTACCACCCACCACTGCTGTGGATTTAAGGGACTCCACATAATTGAGTCTGTAAATTAACAAACACCCAGGCAGCTGCAGAAACTGAGCCCTAGGTGGGACATTGGCCCTAATGTTCTCATATTAGCACATTAAACAAGCAGAGGGGGAGTTCTTAATTATGCCTTGTTTTATGGGGGCATGATACATTCCTTTTCCTGGCCTCTCTGCAATGTCAATGGATGTGTTTGTGCCAGTGTTGAATTAATAGAGATAACAATAACAACAGCCCCAAAAGCTCCTTGGATTGAAGGGTTATTCCATGTATCTGAAAAACATCAGAAGTAGGCAGTAATGAACCTGGAGTACACCCCAGTCTGCTGTTCAGCATTCTAAACTACCAGTTATTCAGCATTACAGACTGGCAGCTTGTAAATGTAAATTTTATTAAATGCAGAGCAATAAAAATTTGTAGCTTTCTGTCACTTTGAATAAAAGGCTCGAGCCTTTTAAATTACAGCTTGTGCAAGCACAGGGCCAGAACCAGGCAGCATTCTTAAACTGGGGCTTTTAAAAGCTTCATTATTTACACTCACTCATGTAATATCCTTAGCAGGATCCAGAGATGCATGTCTCATATCACATGTAGGGATGACAGCCTCATTTTGTGGCTCTTAAAAACAAACAAACACAATACTGTAAGCAGTCCATAACATTTTGCTTCTGTGCGCCTGGAGTGGGGGTGGGGAACCAAATCCCCCCCCCTTTTAATCTTATCCACTCCTGAGGCATTTTCATTGAGCTCCTTCCCCATAGCCTTTCCCAACCTAGGGTCCCCAGATTTTGTTGGATGACAACTCCCATCATCTCCAGCCAGCATGGTCAGGCATGATGGGGCTTGTAGTCCAACAATATCTGGACACCTTAGGCTGAGAAAGTCTGCCCCAGGGAAGTGTGAGAGCTGGACTGACCCGGGTTCAAAAGCTCCCCTAGCCAATGACCCTCAGTCCCAGTCACGCAGGCGGAAGGAGGAGATAACAGCAGTTAATAAAGATTAAAGAGTTTATTTGTAAGACCCAATTACATGGGATTAAGGCAATCAATGCATCTCTACTCACTACATCATTGCAGACTCAAATCCTATACCCCAGTGGTAAGGCTAGATGAAGTGAAGTCCAAGAGCAATACACATGTCGTGTCGAGACGAGCAAGCAGCAGAGAAGAGAGATGAAGAGGAATGACGGAACGAAGCTATCAGCAAGTGTGCCAGCTTTATACCCTGCACCTATAAATAGGATATTACTCACCCCAGTTGTACAACCTATTCATCAACATGTTGATCCCAAACTTGTCAAGGTTGCTGAATCATATCACCTCGAGACTATGTCTCCTGACCAAAGGCCTTGTGTACTTGAACTCAAGTGACACCCACCAGGTCAGGTGATAATCTCGATGTCAGGTGGTAATCTCGTTCTGCCTATGCAAAAACCCAACAGGAAGGAGAGTGGAGTGGCTATTTGGGAGCCTCTGGCTGAAGGTGCTTCAAGCTCCTTCCAGCAGCAGGGTCGGTCTACCCCTTCTTCTGCTCACCTGCTCCAGCAGAAATGTTCCCTGATAGAAGGAGCAGATATGTGTCTCAGGTTGGGGCAGGCTGCAACAGGAGAAGGGGAGGCTAAGGTAAGGGGGGGGGAGAATGTGTGATTATATCAGTTACATGTACTTAGGCCAAGTTACAGACATAGTTACAGTACAGCAGGGGAACTAGGCGGTTGTGCGGAAGGCTTCGCTGACAGGTAGGTTTTGAGAAAGGACTGAAGGAAGTAGAGTGTGCATCACACAAGTATTCTGGGAGGTAGATCCCAGTCTATGGGGCAACAAGAGAGTAAGGGTGGAGTCTTTTGAGGGAATTCACTTTTCTTTAAAAAAAAAAAAAGGAAGGAAGGAAGGAAGAAAGAAAGAAAGAAAGAAAGAAAAAGAAACATATACAGTCATGCCTTGGATTGAGAGTATAATTCGTTCCAGAAACGTGCTTGTAATCCAAAACACTCTTATATCAAAACGAAATCCCCCCCAAAAAATTTGTACAGAGATTTTTAATTTAAGCCACACTACAGTACTTGTATTGCAAGACGTTGCTTGTATATCAAGTCAATTTTTTTAAAATAAATATTTAAAAATTTGCTTGTCTTGCAAAACGCTCTCAAATCAAGTTACTTGCAATCCAAGGTATTACTGTATAGTAGTGGAAGTGGGCCGGAACAGTCTAGAATGGTATTTCAGGAAAACATTTCACTGAGACTGTTACTGAGACTAGAGTGCTAGAATACAGGTGCAAAGTCCTAATACAATATCAAAGAGTCTTGTGGCAACCTGAAGACTAACAAGTTACATCTTATTCAGCAAAAACTTTTGTTTCGTGTTTTTTGGACACCACAACATCTTTTAATTAAGGGTTTGTCTAAGTCAGCTAACTGCTGGAGGTGTAATACTGTGAATGCTTAGTTTACCCATATGTTTTGGCAATGCCCAGTGGTTGCTTCTTTTTGGGTAGAGGTCGTTCGTAGTACGGATAATTCTAGTATTAGAATGCTCTTTAATATTTACTGATGCACACGTTCTTTTACATTATATACCTGCTCTATGGAATTTATCACAAGGACAACGCATGTGGATTTTCCGCACCCTCTTGACAACCAAAAGACTGATATTACAACACCGGAAAGATAAATGCTCACCTCCTATAACACAATGGATTGAGGACCTAATAACGCTTTCAACATTTGAGCGGGTGGTATTTAGATGCCACCTGCGGATGGATAAATACATGGATCTGCTTTTTCTGAAGTTTATGCATAACTGTCTTTATGGATAGTTGTATTAGGTACTAAATACTTATTGATACTTATGGATATATATTTCATACATACTGTAAGTTATTCATTTTAAATACTGTAAGAAAATTGTATTTTTTTTTCATCATTATTATTATTTATATGTTTTTTGTTTTGTTTTGGTGTAATTCACATCTAAAAAACTAATAACATATTAAAAACAAAACAACAACCAAAAAGCCCCCCACCCCCAAACCTAAAGACTAACATATATGTGATAATGGCATAAGCTTTCATAGACTCCAGTCCTCTTATGCAGATGCATGAAGTGCTGTCCCACCCCAACTACTGTATGTATTACAGGATAACACTTCATGCATCAGATGAAGTGGACTCTAGTCCATAAAAGCTTAGCGGGGGGGGGGGATTGTCACCTGTAGGCTTAGTTTTATTAACTTTTGAATTGTTATTCTAAACTGTGCTTTTAAATTTGGTTTTTTAATCTTTTTAACTATATTGTATGTTTTATTGTTGTTTTTATGTATAAATTGTTGTGAACCGCCCAGAGAGCTTTGGCTGTGGGGTGGTATACAAATGAATGAATGAATGCCATAAGAGTTTGTTAGTCTTCAGGGTGCCACAAGACTCTTTGTTGTTCTTCTGCATCCTACTGTGGGATTCTTGCCAGTGTGAGGCCTGGTCCAGACAGTGTCAGGAGTGGAGGAAAGGTTTTGCTCTTACTGGAGTGGTGTTCCAAAGTGCTACACTTTACTTTCCCCAGAAGAGTGAATGGAAACCATTCACTTATGTGGCAGAAAGTAAAGAGACCCATTAATGTAGGGGTGAAGGTATATGCTTCCTGTCCTTGATGAAGCCAGCCACTGAGAACTGTGCCTCCTCCTATCCGCAAAGTCCAGATCTTAATCTGCATAGCTACCTCCTCCTGCACTCCCTCTTAAGACTGTTTTGAATTACAGATTTTGGGGCAGCAACATCATGCCCAGCCAGCTATCTATCTGGCTGGCCTGCTTCTTTTCTCTCTCTCCCCCTCCCTCTCCCTACCTGACCACAATTTTGTTTAACATCCAGCCTGATGAAGAATTCTGGAGTTCTCAAAAGCTTGCTCAAGACATTATGTGCCATTTCAGTTGGTCAAAATAAAGGTATCACTATACTGTGGCTTTTGATTTCTTTCTAATGGATCAATGTGGCTACCTACAGTTTTTATAGGTGATGATAATAAATTCTCTTCTTAGGGCACAATGCTATGCATATTTAGACAGAAAAAAGTCCTACAACTCCCAGCATTCCCCAGCCAGCATGGCTGGCTGGGGAATGCTTGGAGTTGCAGGACTTTTTTTCCTGTCTAAACATGCATGGGATTGCAGCCTTAAAGGCCTATATCTACATTACATTTCAATAGGGGATACAATGGTGTGTCTGATTATGTGTCATTTACCCTGTTTTATTAGCCACAGAATCACAGTTACGCTGGCTCAGCTTGTCTGAGTGTGGAAAGCTAAGCAGGGTCAGGCCTGGTTATTACTTGGATGGGAGACCCCTCCTCTAGTTTCCTGCATTGAGCAGGGGATTGGACTCGATAGCCTTGTAGGCTCCTTCCAACTCTATAAATCTATGAAATCTATGAAACCTTTTGCAGATATGTCTCCACCATTGAGTTCAACTGGCACTATGTACACAACACACATAAAAGAGATGGAGCATGAGATTTATTTATTTCATTTATTTTATTATATTTGTTAATCGCCCATCTGGCTGGTCACCCGGCCACCCTGGGTGATAATCAGAGATAATCTGATTGATGTGTTCCTCCATCTTCATTTACATCAGAGGTACATTGCGCTTGTGTGTGGAGGTTTACCACACGATCCATGCCATCTCTAAGTCACGCTGGCTCAGCTTGTCTGAGCATGGAAAGCTAAGCAGGGTCAGGCCTGGTTATTACTTGGATGGGAGACCCCTCCTCTGGTTTCCTGCATTGAGCAGGGGGTTGGACTCGATGGCCTTCTAGGCCCCTTCCAACTCTATGATCCTATGATATCCTATGATAAGTCTCTAGTTGGGACAAAAAGGGCCCCATCCCAAATCAGAACCCCAGGATCATCTTAGTGCTAGTGCTGGAAGGTGGAGGAAAATGTGGTAGAAACCAAAGGAGGATCTTACCATTGTTTAAAACAGGGATGCACAACCTTTTCAGTTCCAAGGGCCAAATCTTCGTTCCAAACTGGTGTTGACTGGGGTGTTGACAGATGTGTGCACACACATACTCTCTTCCTCCCCACCACACATTTCAGTGTGCAGGGATGGGAAGGTCTGCTCACTGACATCTAGGGATTACTGGGGTGGGTGGTGGGTTGCTGGGAGATGAAAGTCTCCCCATCCCCCAGGGATCGCCGTCGATTGTTTTTTCTCTACTGTTGCTAGAAGCAGGGAAACAACAATCTCAGAAGTCAGGGAACAGCAGTTTTGCCTCTGCAGTGAGGAAAAGTGGGTGGGTTCCTGCCAGCGTTGGGGGCTGCACAGGGAGTGATTGAGGGCCCCAGGGCTGCAGGTTGTGCACCCCTGGTCTAAAGATGTGTATTAAAAAATCCAATCTCCATTGGTGGTGCTGAGTTATTGGGAAAATCTGTCCGCAGATACTAAACTGAGATATGATAGTGGGGACTTTCTATTCCTTTGAGGCCTGTGGCTTGCACTGGCTCAGCTTGTCTGAGTATGGAAAGCTAAGCAGGGTCAGGCTTGGTTATTACTTGGATGGGAGACCCCACCTCTAGTTTCCTGCACTGAGCAGGGGGTTGGACTCAATAGCCTTGTAGGCTCCTTCCAACTCTATGATCTATGAAATCTATGATCTGCAAGGTGCTGCCTACAGATATTATTTCCTTTCCACATAGTAAACACAATGCTCATAACTCTTGAAGGAGTCATCCTCTTGAGAACCAGAATTCTTGGCAAGAATGTAGTTAAATGCAGAATGTTCCAAACACCATTATCACAATTTACTAAAACAACTCATACCCCAATGGAAGTCAAGGACATGACTATTGGTGTGCTCTGCTCCCATCCTTCCACAGGCTCCTTTGTGTCTTTTGAAATGTCCCATCAGAGGCGAGTGCACTCCATTGGCTAAAGACAAAAACCTAGCAGTATCAAATGGTGACCTACATGAACATTTATGGTGAATAGATATGAAAGACAGATATATTTTTGTGTTGAGAATTAAAATAATGCCTTTGAGATGGAAGTTAAAATTAAATGAAATATTTTGTTCTTATTTGGGCATGTCCAAATTATGGGTAAAGAAACATGTTGAAGGTAAATGAAAAGAAAAAAATAAGAATGAAAAGTTTATCAAACTGTAAGGAAGACGAAAAGGAGATGGGTATTCATGCCATCCCGGCCTAGAAAGATGGAAGACACTTATATGACAAGTTGATTCCTATTGATATAATCAGAAAAAGCTGGTAGGTCTGGTTAAATAGAGCTGTAAAAGATGGCTGTTATGCAACACTCCTAATTATTTTGGCAATGTACAGATTTTGGGTAGAGATGATTTCTTGTCAAGTGTTATGTGGTTGGCAAGTCTCCTTCCAAGAGAAGATTGTTCAGATTGTCAGATAGTTCCTTATTTTATTTTTCTCAAACACAAAGCCACAACCTTATACTCTGTATTATTTTGGAATAACAACATCAACCCACTCCAATCTTATACTTATAATCAAGAAAATGGATTTGAACTCCTATAAACTTGCACTGGAAAGGTGCAAAATATCCAGCATCCCTCTAACCAATCAGACTGCTAGTTTAATAGGAGCTAAGAATGCAACTCTAAGCACTCTTACTAGGGAATAACTCCTATTGAACGCAATGGGACCTTTATGTAAACATGATAGGGTTGCACTGTATGTCCCATTGAACTCAGAGGGTATTACTATAGAATAAAGTTGTTAGGATTGTGCTACATGTGTTTCAGAGAATAACTAATCTATATAAAGCAATACTGAGCATTTCTTGTAGAATTCCCCTCTTTTTCTGGTACCACCCACCTCTCTGAAACAAACAGCAGCACTTACAAACAGCCATGCTTGGCACTTTCAAGGGAAGTCTACTTTGAGGGCCCATGTTATTGTAGAAGCACTTTTTTTTTAAAAGAAGTATTTTATTTAAGCAATACAAGGTAACAATGATATAACAACAAAGACATCAACAACACACACAGCCTGTTTTACATTATTCATCACAACAGGTTCTGTACATATTTTAGGATTGTTGTCCCTGAACATATTCTTGTAGTATACATTTTAAGCTCTGTTATAGCAACAAAATGATCACTTTTCAATTATTTGCCTTGCTAATTGTGGAGAAACGAGCCTTTGGGGGTACACACACACACACCTCATGTGTGAACCGGCTGGGGTGGGGTGTGCATAGTTAGCGTGTAGAGAAAAGAGTTTTTAGGGTTCCTGCATGCATGCATGCAGGAACACACACACACACACACACACACACACACACACACACACGCCTCCTCATGAGTAAACCAGGTGAGGGCTGGGAAGAAGCAAAGGGTGCATGGAACATGAGATGGGGCCTGGCGTCTAGAGGTCTGGAGGAGCCAGGCTGAGGGCATTCATATGCATAGTTCAAGCCATGACTCAGGAGTTCCCTTCCCCCTGCCTGGCCAGGTGAAGTTCAAATTGATTGGCTGAAGCAAGAAGGTTACAGAAAAGGGGAGGGGGATGAGCTATTTCCCCACGTGTAGCCTTTGTTCTTGGTCAGTCCTTTTGGTAGCGTGCCCGGCATGGCAGCACGCCAGCGAGGGGCCCGAGCCTTTAGGGGGGCCCCCTCAAGAATCGACCCCAGGCAGCCCCTGGTAAAATTGGCTGGTTTGAAGGCACTGGTGAAAGCAAGCCTTGTAGGCGTTTACCCATCTTGGACCTTCGGGTAGGTGTGGTAATTCTCCATCAGGCAGCAAGGCTGTGCTGGATCTAACCCTTTGAAGAAGACACCCTCAGGTAATAGGTGTGTGTGCCTGAGAGATCTTAAGGAATCAGGTTTTATTGTTTTATAGCTTTACTGTGTACCAAAGCCTCTCTCTATATTGTGTGCTTCTCTTATTTGCCTAATCTTGTTGTAAGATGCTACCAGAAATAAACCTTGTCTTGGTTTCACCCCAAATGGGTTTTGTAGTACTCTGTGAGTTCAGTATCTAAATCCAGGTTACAGAATTGAAGGCGAGTCCCTCAACAGAGATTCAAGTAGGATTGCAGACAGCTGAGGCTGGCAATCTGGTACCTTGAGATCTCTGAGGGTCTTGGTTCCTTTGCCAGTAGGCAAGGGTGGGGTGGTGGCGGGTCAGCCAGCCCCCCCTTCCGGGCCACATGGTGGCAAGTGCTGGGTCTCCTTTGAGTAGGAAAGGGTGGGAGGTCTGGCGGGCCAGCCAGCCCCCCCTTCCTCCACACTAATAATTAGCAAATTATCACACCATTCCAAAAATAGGACTGCATACTTCGTGGATGCTGATCTGTAGACCCCCTGCATTAATGTATGCAATGAAGGGGAACCATGTTTCTAAGAACAAGTCCTGCTTGATTATCCCTCTGATCAATAGGTTATGTTGCGTTAGTTTTCCAGTAAGAGCCTCCTCCCAGATTTTCAGAAACCAGACATTCACAGTGTATCCTATTTTCATTTTTCAGTATCATGCTATAATCATTCTTGCCACTGCTAGTAATAGTAAAATTAGGTATTTATGTAACAGCTGATTTTGTGTGTCATTAAAAATTGAGAGAAGAGCTAATAATGGGGTGCCATGAACTGTTTGTTTTGTTATTTGAGAAATAAAATTGAAAATGGCTGTCTAAAATACTTGAACGTCTTCACAGGCCCACCACGTATGGAATAAAGTACCTTCGACCTGAGTGACAACCTCTCCAGCAATTTGGGGAAAGATCTGTGTTAATATGATTTTGTTTCACAGGTGTCAGATGCCACCTATGTATTAATTTAAAATGTGTTTCTCTAATTGCTGCTGAAATAGACTTACGGTAAGTGGGTTCTTTTCTCAAATTGTATTCCATTGTGTATCTATTATTTGTTCCCTGATATCATTCTCCCAAACTACTTTTAATCCTCTTGTTGTTCCGCTATAATGTGTTATTAACCAGCTATAGATATGAGAGACTAAAACTTTAGACCTGCCTTGCAAGCTAGCAGATTCATTTTCGAAAATGGTGAGGGATCACATTGCCTCATCATTCTTTTGTTTTAGTTTTGAAGCAAAGCTTTTTATTTGAGTGATTTGAAAGCAGTTCTTTTCTGTATCTTGTAATTTCTCTTGCAGTTTTTCTCTTGAAATAGGCTTTCCTCCCTTTATGATGTCTTGAGCAGCGTGATCCAATGCGGCTGGGCTGCCCATAACTCTCGGAACTCGGAGGATTAGGGGAATCCTAATGAGGGCGGGAGGAGCATGGAGGCAGGGCCGGTGCTACCATTAGGCCAACTAGGTGGCTGCCTAGGGCACCGGGCTAAAGGGGGTGCCAGGAGCATAGGGCTGGAGGGAGGGAGGGCTCAAGTGGGAAGGGGGCGCGCGCTAAATATCTGATCTTGCCTAGGGCACCAAACTGCCTTGCACTGGCCCTGCATGGAGGCAAAAGTTGCCTCTGGACCTCTCCTGCCCTGCAAAAGACTTAGATGGCTGATTTTGGCCCTGCTTGCGAGGAGGACAGGCTGAGGCACCACATCCTGGTGGAGCCTGTCCCCCCCCCCCCCCCGGAGTGCCCACCACATGCCGGCTCCGAGGTCGGTCTTAAGACCTTGAAGCCCCAGCCGGAGCAGTTCTTTCTACGCTGGCTGTCTGTGAGGGTAGAGAGAGGGCGCTCCAAATTCAGAGTCCCAGCTCTGACCTCAGAGCGCTTTTCCGGGAGCTGGGACTCCAAATTTTCCTATGGCCGTCTAGACCCTGTTTAGCAGCCATAGGATTGCACTCTAAGTCTGTGTATTCCTTTTTCCTCCCAGCTTTTGTATTGCTTGTATCCAGCTCACTGAACTCTGGGTGTTCCAGAAAGGGGATAAGTGGGGATACAGGAGGAGCAAGAATTTTGCTCCAGGAGGCCCACACTCCCATTGTATTTTTTAAGAAGGGATTTTTATTGTTTCCAATGCCTTCTTCTTTAGAGATGGAAAAAGGAGAGATCTGGTATTATGGTTATCAGGGAGAAGCTCTATGGCTACCCATGACACAGTATAGTTGGTTTGTATTAGTGGCATAACCTGCTTAAGTTGAAAGGAATCATAATAAAGTTTTAAATTAGGAAAACCAAAGCCTCCACTTTTTGTTTGTCTTTACGGTGTATTTTTACTTATGCCAATTTTTTTACCCCCAGTTCTAAATATTTCCATAACTTTCTGCCATGTTTTAAAGAGTGTAGATTTTGAGTGGCAAACTTTGAAATAGAAATAAGAATCTAGGGAGAGACATCATCTCGAGGGCAGCCATTCTACCAAGTCAGGAAAGGTTCAACTGCTTCCATGATTTGGCATCAGCCTTAAGATTTTTGTATAGTGCATCAGAGTTTCTTTTACACTGTTGTTTTAAGTCTTTTGGAACTATTATACCTAAATATTTAAAGCTAGATGGTTGCAAAGTCAATTTTGAGATTTGTTGTAACCCCCTTCTCCTCCTCCTCTGTCATATTCAAACATATTCAACTCAGATTTTAGGTAACTGATTTTTAATCCTGCAATTTCCTCATATTCAGATAGTTTTAATTTAAGTTCTGGAATAGCATTTTTTGGATTTAAGAGCATCAGCAATATGTCATCTGCATATACGTTTAAGGTGTGAACTTCTTTATTAATTTGGACTCCCTGACTGTTCTTATCATTATGGATTGACTCTGCCAATGTTTCTATCGCTGTAGCAAATAAAAGAGGACATAACAGGCACCCTTATTTTGTGCCTATGTATAATTTGAAAGGGGTGGAGTCCATGGCATTCACTCTGACCACTACTGTGGACTGTAAGTATAGTTGCCTAATAAGATTCATAAATTTGGGGCCAAATTCTAATGTTTGTAGTGTCTTGATTAAGAAAGACCATTCAAATCTATCAAAAGCCTTAAAGGCACCTAAAGAAAGCAAGACAACCGGAATCTGATTAGTGACACTGTGGTGTACTATGTTCAGTACTCGGCAAATAGAATGGGCTAAATGCCTTCCAGGCATAAATCCCGTTGAGTCTGTTTTGACATAAGTTGTTATGAAATTATTTAGTCTTTAGGCTGTAATTGCTGCCAATACCTTGGTGTCTTGATTAAGAAGTGCAATGGGAGAGTATGAGCTTACAGAGCTACAATCCCTCCACGGTTTAGGGATAACTACCAGTTGGGATTGTTGCCAGGAATCAGGTATAGATTCTCCCTCCAGAATAATATTAAACAGGTGTTGCAACTGTGGTGTCAATATTTCTTCAAATTTCTTGTAGAACTCATTTGTAAATCCATCCAACCCTGGTGCCTTCCCATTTTTCTGATTTCTTATCACCGTAATGGGTTGGTTTAAAAAATTCTTGTGACTCTCAGAAATTGGCTTCATGCTTAATTTATCTCAAAATTTATCAATTTGTTTAGAATCATGATTACTTGTTGAATATAAGTTTTCATATAATTTTGAGAAAATTTCATTTATTTCTTTTGGATTGTGTGTTGTTTCCCTGTTCTCTCTCTCTCTTTTAAAATGACTGAAATAGTTCGGCTGTTCAACTTTTTTTGTAAGGCTCTTGCCCATAATTTTGAGTTTTTGTTTCCAAATTTATAATAATCCCTGTTTGTGTATGTCATGGCTGTCTGAATTTTTCCTAGTTGGGCTGCTTGCAACTCTGCTCTTTTACTAGTTAATAATCTATATACCTTTATGCTTCCTGTTCATTTATGTTTGCCCTCTAATTTTGCTGTATCATCCAATAAAGTGGCAGAGGCTTCGGCTGACTGCTTAAGTTATTTGCCTCACTTATACATATTCCCTGAATCACTGCTTTCATAGCATCCCATAGCTTTCTTCATACTGGGGTCTTTGTTTGTGGAAAAACAAAGCATTATTTCTTCCCTTATTTTATCTGTTATCTCTGTCTTGGTAAGCGGATAAGCATTACGCTTCCATGACTTTGTGGTTTCACAAGGGTTATCTAAAGACTGACTGGAGCATGGTTTGATACTGTTATGTTACCAGTGCCAGCTCCAGTGACCATTGGTGACATATCTTTGGAAATTAAGGTGCAATCAATTCTAGAATAGGTTCTTTACGAGCTGAATAAAAAATGAAATCTTTTTCTGTCCCTTTCCAGCTCCTCCCAAGAATCTATCAAATCATTTGAATTCATTAGGTTTAACAGGTGATTAGAAGGCCTAGTGGATTTAAACACTGAAGAGCTCCAGTCTAAGTTCTCATCAAATGCCACACTGAAATCGCCTCCCATTATCACCATTCCCTGTTTGAAAGCATTACGTTTTTTTATGAGGTCTTTCATGAAAGAAAATTGTTTACGTTTGGGTAGATATGGATGCTAGAGTGTGTTTGACTCCACTCCAACATCCTTTGATAAAAGGGCCACTGGGGTCCTGAAGGGTGTATGTTATATCAAAAAGACAATGTTTTGCCAATATACGGTAATAGAGACCCCTCTAGCTTTTGATGTCCCTCTGCTGCATGATATTGATCACCTAGCATTGAGTGCCTAAGCAGTTGGTGATTGGATGCCTTTTGATGTGTGTTTCTTGCAGTAGTACCACATCTGGATTTAACCTGTGTATTTCAGCTTCTATTCTTTTTCGCTTAATCAACATGCCTAGTCCATTAACATTAAAATATATTACCTTTATCTGTTCATCGATTTCATAGATAGAGTTGGAAGGAGCCTACTACAAAGCTATCGAGTCCAACCCCCTGTTCAATGCAGGAAACTAGAGGAGGGGTCTCCCATCCAAGTAATAACCAGGCCTGACCCTGCTTAGCTTTCCACGCTCAGACAAGCTGAGCCAGCGTAAGCCACAGGCCTGGTTACCAAACATATAAGTATTCTACTTGGTTGCAAGTATGTCTCTCCTGTCCAGGGTGTCTTTTTCATATTTTATTGTAAGCCATATTTCACTTTGCAATATGTGGTGTCTAAGAACAATAACATTAACCAAACAAACCATAACATGTGCAACCTTGGGAGAGGAAGCCAGAGAGTGTCCTCCTCACACTCAGGGAGAGTCATATCTGCCTTCTTATCCTGGGGGGGGGGGGAACCACGGGAGCCCAGAATTGTATATTAAAGAAAGTAATTTGCTTGCAATCTGACTGACTGGCAGCATAAATACTATCTTTCCCACATCTTTATATTTTTATTCTCCCAACAGTTTCAAATCTCCCCTTTCAATTCACTTTCCCTCCACTTTTGCCCAGACTTTAAAAATTGTTTCTTTAATATATGTGTTTATAGACACACAAATATTTACACATACTGTTCTCCCCTCAATTTCCCTGTTTTGAATGTCCTAAGGATTGTAGGTCAATCCTCCATATTCATCTGTTCCCCCTCTTTTCCTTTCCCGTTAGAAATATACCGTATTACAAAATATTGCAAAATCCCCCTCTCTTTATTAGCATTCATTAATTATCCCTCTTCCTCCCTTTTATCCCTTCTGGTTGTTAAAACTTATCTTTGCATCAATGAATAAAAAACAACAATTCAATAACATGCTTCCCCTTATTTTTCCTCTCTCATTCCCACTGCCTTAACATTTCTGATTCTTGAGAGAAAAAAGAAAAAAAGGCCATCCTTTACTCATATCCCCTCCCCTTAAAAACAAGCAAAATAAAAACCCAACCCCTTCTTTTCTTCTTCTTCATTTCCCCACTCCATTTTAATACATTCCTGTGCAATTTCTCATGTGTATTCATATTACTATATCTATAAATCAATTTAATGTAACTTTCTCTTCCTTATATGTCCAGTGTCAGCTGACAAAATCCCCTTTCTTGTAATTTGATTCCTGCATTTTGGAACCATAGATTATGTTGTCGTCTTAAGCAGTTTTTATGCACAACTCAGTTGTCCCTGATTGTAGTTCCTCCTTCCTGGATTGTCTCCTCTCCATTCTTTTTCAGGATCATCAGGATCAGATAAAGTTCCATCCTCTCTAGCCTCTTTTGGAAGTTGCTGGGGTTCTAATCCAAGGTCTTGCAGAAGCTCGATTGCTTGTTCTCTGGTTGCACTTTCTCGCCTTTTCTCACCTGCGGCTTGAAGGGATATGTCCACTGTCATGCCACTGCCCATGGGCAAAGCGTTACAGCTTCATGGGGGCACCTCGGGATTTCATGGAGACCATGGCTTCCTGGGAGCTGTATCCTGTATCAACTGGACCTACCCATGTAGCTGGTCATGCGCTAGACTTGGTTTTCGTTTCCGGAGAGGGAGGAAATGATCTGGAAATCGGGGGTATACCCACCACCCCCTTGTCATGGTCAGATCACTTTCTGGTGGGGTTGGATTTCTTGGTGCCACAACCCCTCTGCAGGGGTGAAGGACCTATCAGGATGGTCCACCCCAGGCGTCTTATGGATCCGGATGGATTCCTGAACGCACTTGGGGAACTGGAGCACGCAAACGGTAGCTCAGTCAAGAACCTGGTGGATGACTGGAATGCTGCAATCACCAGGGCATTAGACTGAGTGGCCCCGAAGCGCCCTCTTCACCTGAACAGAGCTCGCACTGCACCTTGCTTTACTCCATTGCTGCAAGATCTGAAGCGGGAGGTGAGAAGGCTAGAGCGCCAATGGCGTAAATCCCACTCTGAAGACGATCGGACACAGGTCAGAGCTGCATCTTCAGCCTACCAGGTGGCGGTGAGAGCAGCAAAGAAGAATTTCTATGCTGCCTCCATCACATCTGCAGAGTGCTGCCCCAGGAGGCTGTTCCAAGTGGCCCGGAGCCTGGTCAGTCCAGTTGCTCCGGATCCGTTGGAACAGTCTAAAGTCTCCTGTGAGGCTTTAGCAAAGCACTTTGCAGATAAAATTGATCGGATTAGGAGTGGGATTCCGTGCATCGTGGACACAGTGGGTGAACGGGAGGAGGCCAGTGGCAGACCCGCTGTCAACTTGCACAAATCACCATAAGTATGGGGTCGGGACATATTGTCAAAATATGCATCGGTGCTCACATAGTTGTTTCCATCACTGTTGTGGGACATTATAGAGAATTCATCCCAGTTTTCAATGACATGATCAACTATTTGTTCACGTACCTCACTACCTAGATTTTGACTGCCGTACATAATGAAAGATAGTGCCCGGAATAGGCACGCTCCATCGCCTACAATTGGTACGACTGTGTGTGGTGGTATTATCACACCACTTACATTTAAATTTTCAATTTGCATTTTGATTTTTTTTTAATGGAGAAGAAAAATTAAAAAAATAGGTTTAAAAATGAAAATACGTTTTGGGGGGGGGGGTTCTCCTTGAAGGCCTGCGAGAGCTGTATGGAAAAGATACAGTGTGTCTGACTGAAAGTGTAATGTTTAGGCTGGGTGCTGCTGGCAGCAGGAATTTTTTCTGACAGAAATATCTGATCTTAAAGAAAAATCAGGTTAATCCTGAGAGTCTACAGGTGATGAAGAGTGACCATGCCAAGTTTGGGGTAGATCCATCAAAACGTGATGGAGCCTATGTGACGACGCCCCCCACACAACAGTCATTCATTCAGTCAGTCATTTTAAAAGTTTCCCTCCCTTTTCACCCCCTTAGAGAACATTCTAAATGGCCTAGGGGAGATTTGCATACCCACTCCTATTGGCCCCTGCAGGAATTCATAGGAACATTCTAAGTGTTGTATGGGCTATTTGCATAACTGCTCCTATTGGCTCTTGCAGCAATTATGAGGTGAGGTCGATTTGCATAACTCCTCCCCTGTTGTTTTGCCCATAGGAGATATGAGAGTGGGGCGATTCCCCCCCTTTTCACCCCCTTAGGGACGGAATTTCCAAAAATCCTTCCTTAGTGGGTGTCTACGTCATAAAAACAATGTTCCTTAAAAATTTCACATTCCTAGATTAAACGGTTTGAGCTGGGCATTGATGAGTCAGTCAGTCAGGACTTCTTCTTTTATATATATAGATAGTGCAGTCTGTAAAGCTGTTTGCCATTCTTTTGCCAGATCCACTCTCAATTGCTTGAATTGTGAAATCATTTCTTTTTCTAAGTTAGAGGACTTTTTGGTGCCTTTAGGAGTCTTTGATTGAGTCGCCGCCATGTTATTTATTTGAAATATCTTTATGTCGCTCCTCAGCCAAAAAGTCTCCCAGAGTGGCTTACATATAATCAATTAAACAAGACAGTCCCTGCCTGCAGGCTTATAATCTAAAAAGACATGACACACAAGGAAAAAGGAATGGGGAGGGAAGAAGGGGGGAAATTAATTAATTCTTCTGGCAGGGCTGGTGGACTCCCTCATCTCCCTCTGCACAGCCCGCTGGGATGGCTGCTGCTGGTGACAGTTGAGGGAGGAGGAGCCTTCATGAGGGAGGCACAGTCTTCACTCTCAGAGCACTATGGAGTACCCATTGGGCCCTGCTGTTGAAAACAGGATCACATGGAGTTGTAAAAATGTAATAGATTTTTGGAAAATGATTTTCGATGAAATATCAGAAATTGTTGGAGTTGATTTAGAGGTTTGTCCTAAATTAGCTTTGCTATCAATAACGGAAAAGGTGTCCGGTCCTCAAAATGTTAAAGAATTAATTATAAATTTGTTAACGGCAGGTAGATTAATGATAGCAAGGAAATGGAAAATTCAGCAAGTTTTCACTATTACCGATTGGTATAAAGAAGTATGGGATATGGCATTAAATGATATGTTGACTTGTAATATCAAATGCAAAAGGGGTCAATTAAAGAAAAATATTTGTAAGGATATTTGGGGTTTATTTTTGGAATATGTGTTAAAAAAGGGGAAAGGGAGTTTACCCTGTCAAGATATGTTGTATTTTTGGAATAATGAACAATTATAGAGATATTGTATTATTTGGTCCCGTGGTGATGGGAGCACTATATAAGTTATATGTGTGTGTTATTTTCTTTGTATTGTTGAATTTTTTTTTTTTAAATAAAAATATATATATAAAAAAAAGGGGGGGGGAAACAGGATCACAAGCTTCATTCTTGACTCAATGCTGTAGTCAGTTTCATCCCTTTTCCAGGGCTATGTTGGCTTAAAAAACCCAAACCAAACCATTCATATGTCTGCTGTTAATTTGCTTGCCAGATCAGAGCAGTCTCACTATGCATCCATTTTGTTTGCCTGCAGGCCACCCACCCGCACCAACTCCCAGGGTTTTAAACCTCCATTCTTCAATCTTTTCAGACTCAGCACCCATGTTTAATTCCAAATAGAAAAATGGAACCCTGCTTCAAAAACAACTTTTGTTTTTAGATAGCCATATATGCCCATGTTCTCCTTGACTCTCATTTTTTGGTTTAGGAACATAGGAAGCTACCTTAATTGAGTCAGACCCTTGGTCCATCTAGCCCAGTTTTGTCAATACTGGTTGACAGCAGCTCTCCAGAGTTTCAGGCAGGATTCTTGCCTAGCCCTACCTGGAGAAGCTGAGGATTGAACCTGGAGCCTTCTGCATCCAAAGCATGTGCTCTACCACTGAGTCAGCCTAGGACCCTTGCCCATGCTTCTTATTTAAAGAGGAGGGAGGCGCGCGCACACAGACACACGCATGGCCATGTGCAAGCAGAGCACATGTACAGGATTTTAATAGCTGTAGAGATCAGGACATCATGGCCAGTGCAGCTTGGCATGTAGGGGTGAAAAAGCAGCACCGGCTAACATATCTTCTTGTACACAGCTATTAAAGATAAAGGAACACTGTTCTCCTTTGCATTGGGTCACCCTTTTCTTTCTTTTTCTCCTTGCCTTCTCTTCAAAAATAAGCCAAAACAAACAAACAGGGTGATGGTGCCAACCTAAGAAAACTGCAATTATTTGTTTTTGTTGCATCTCAGTCCTTATCATGGGTAATCTTGACAGAAGGCCTTGAACTGGGGGAATGGATATGGAATAACATTTTCTAGCCAACTCTGCCCATTCATTGTGCCTTTCAGGCTATAAACTCCAGATAAATCTTTTACATATACACAGAGAGGCTGAAGGGTGGTGAAATGTGATTATTATTTATGAACATGTCTTTATTGAAGTCATCTATATGATTTTTTAAATTTGTATTTATTTACATTAAACTATTTTTAATCCACGCTAGTACGTACAGAAATAGGAAACAATCGTTTTCAAATGAAATTATGCCCCAGTGACGCTCTTACACTTCGCTTCCAACTCTGGCGCTCTCCAGCCAGCCAATCAACTGACGGTCAAAGCATCTTCCTACTATACAAGTTCTTTGGAAACAACAGGCGAAGCAGCGCGCATGCCGTTTTTCTCAGCTCTCCTCGCCTCCTTCCCTGCTATTGGCATATACTTCTGATGCCCCGCCCATTATGTCAGGTAAAAGAGGCGTTCCTTCCTTCCCTCCTGTCACCTTTCACCCTTTGTGGGCCTTAGTTACCACTCTGGACTTATTTTGAGACCAAGCCACTGCGACTGTTCATTCCAGGACTGAAACATTAATTCAAAGTGAGGGGGAAACGCTCAAATTAGTAATCTCAGGCGGCGGCGATTCTTGCTACTCGTCTTTCCTCAGCGCCTTTTGACTCTCCACTCTCCTCTTTGCCGCTCCACTTTTTCCGAATTGGCTCTCCAACCCCGGCAAAAGCTTTCCCCGCCTTCCTTTCTACTGTCTTCCCTCTCTTTTTCTGTCTGGTGGTCTAGTCCGGCGCTGGTCTGCGCGAACGGCGCCGAGGGGAGAAAGATGGCGGCGGCGTTTGCCTGTGAGTGAATGAGCGCGGGGCTCTTCCTTTCCGCCGGGTAGCGAGGCTATGTCGGACTCTGAGGAGGAGGAGTGTTCTGACCGGCAGCTAAAATTCGTGGTGTTGGGTGACGGCACCTCCGGCAAGGTCAGTCCGTCCGTCTGTCCAGGGAGCGAGCGGTCTCGCTATGTATCACGCGCTCTTCTGCCGGCGAATCGAGGCGACCTGCTGTGTGCCAGTGCCAGACTCTTCGACGTCTTACCCATGAAAATAGCTGGTGTGGCAAAGAGAGTGAATCAGGACAGGAGGTCCTCCTCAGTTCGAATTTCGCCTCAGGAACTCACTAGGCAGCCTCGGGCAAGTCACACGCTCCGCATCAGCCACCCCACCCCCTCCCGCCCCCAGTGCGGGATAATCATATTGAGCGACCTACCTTAGAGGCTAGTTGTACAGATTGCAACAGGATGAGGCATGTGAGCAGTTTAAACAGTTAGAACAGTTTAACAGCGCTGATACATGCCACGTATAAAGAGGGGCCCTTATTTAGCTGTGTTGTCACCCCAGTTTTACCCAAAGGATCACTGCCTGAGCCTGTGCTCTCCGGGGCAAGGATAAACTTGTGACGGATTCACACGATAGCTCATGTGATGGAAAGCTCCTCCATAAAAAACTTTACTTTGCGTAGACCCCTTTTCTTGATAACTCGTTTGTTATGTGGAAGATTCTGCCCCCTAGTATGCAGTTCTGTGAAACCTCCACTTGTATCCTGTTGTAGCCAGGCCAGAGCTCATCAGCTGTCGCCGTGAGAACTAGGTCTTATTTATAAGGGTGGTTGGGCATAGACCCCGCTGAACTCAGCGGGATTTATTTTTAAAACATTGGATCATTTGAAATATAGGTTTGGGCTGCACACAGTGAGAATGGATTCACAGTTCACAAAAGTCTTGAAGGGGAAACTATAATGTTAAAAGTTCTAGACACAGGTTTACCATGTAAATGAGAACTAGGCCTATTACATATGTTGCATTCATTTATTCTGCAATAACACTCCTTTTTCAATGAGAAGTTGTGCTGCTGCTATGCCTACAAGTAAAAAAATAGATATCCACATCCTCAGAATGGTGAGAAGTTCCAGGGACAGCACTGAATTTTTCGTTTCTCTTTGGATGAGAGAACAGTGGAAACACAGCGATAAATATACAAGTGGCACATAGTGGAAGCAAACAGGCACTCTTATAGCAGGCAGAAAATCCATGGATCCCATCTCAGATGCTCAGAGAACAACTTGTACCACTTGCCTTTGTGCTGCATGTGATGGGATATGCTTTTAAAGTCCTTTAAATGTGTGACTTTACTTTATAGATGGATCATAAAAGAAAAACAAGCTGGAACATCCATATTACAATTCGACAGATTTATACTGGGTTCTTGAATGTGGTCTATAATAAAACTATATTAAATATCAACAATCATAAATTAAAATAAGCCAATGTGACAAATGCACAGAATAATAATTAGGAGTGTAGACGAAATCAACCTCATGCTCCCTCCATGGCCTCAAAGGCCTTTCTGAACAGTCGTGGCTAATCTTAGGAGAGTTCAGGATGGAATTTGCCCTGTGAATTAAGTTTCAGAGACAAGGTGCTACTGAAGAAAAGGCCCAAGATCTAGCTTTTGTTTCTCAAAATGAAAGAACACAAAGCAGGGCCCCTTTAAGGCACAAGGCACATTCCTTCAGGTGCCTTGGATCCAGGCTGTTTAGGGTTTTAAAGACTGATCAGCACTTTTAATGGAGCCTGGAAGCTCGCTGGGACTCTCTATTGCTGGACAGCTACTGCTGGCTGGGGTGCCACTTCTTAAAAAATGTTCTTTCTAGCTTGGAGGCAAAAGCGATGGGAAATGTTTCACCGGCATGCCATTTGCTGTTAAAAGTAGAACTGAACATAGACCTTGCCCACTGAATCAGACTTAAGAGTCCATCTAGGCCAGCATTTTGTTTCCTACTGCAGCCAGGCTTTGTGTGACTCATAAGCAGGGCATGAAAGTGATGATGCCCTCTCCCCAGCGTCTGGGGGGCAGGGAACGCTATCATTACACAGTTACCTGATTCATACGATGCAACAGCCCACCGTTGGTTAACTTACCATGGGAGCTGTTGCATCACACCAGACGTCCAGCTTGCCATGTCGTTTGAACCCAGGCAGCAGGGGCTGTTTAACGGTTAGACAAACCTCAAAAAATCCATGGCTTGTTTTAGGGTTATTTGAGGCTTGTCTAACCCTCAAACAGCTCCTCCTGCCTGGGTTCGCATGACACGACAACCCATGGCAGGCTGGGTGTCATGTAGAAAATGGTGGCCTGCGGGACGCAACAGCCCCCACAGGTACATTAACCCATGGTGGGCTGTCCTGTCTGGCGAACCAGCTCACGATCGTTACCCAGCAGCTGTCAACAGTGTGTAGAATACTGGTTAGCTGTAATGATGTCAGGGGGTCTGTTGCCCCTCTTCCTTGTTGCCTATTCCAGGGGAGGAGATGGAAAGGCATGATGCACAGAAGTATTTGTCTGCTACTGGGGGCCAGCTTAACCATACAAGCAGTTTATGTGTTCGTTTGCTGCAGCCATATTTTTATTAGTGAAGAGCGCTGATGTCGTAAATCCCACTATGAAGACGATCGGACACAGGTCAGAGCTGCATCTTCAGCCTACCAGGTAGCGGTGAGAGCAGCAAAGAAGAATTTCTATGCTGCCTCCATCGCGTCTGCGGAGTGCTGCCCCAGGAGGCTGTTCCAAGTGGTCCGGAGCCTGGTCGGTCCAGTTGCTCCGGATCCGTTGGAACAGTCTAAAGCCTCCTGTGAGGCTTTAGCAAAGCACTTTGCAGATAAAATTGATCGGATTAGGAGTGGGATTCCGTGCATCGTGGACACAGTGGGTAAACGGGAGGAGGCAAGTGGCAGTCCGGTTTTGTGGAATCAGTTCCAGCTTCTTCCTTCTGGTGAAGTGGACAAGGTGCTTTCTTCTGTTAAGCTGACCACCTGCTTGCTTGATCCTTGCCCGTCCTGGCTTGTTATGAGCTGCAGGGAAAAACTGGGTGGGGAGATCAGGGTGGTAGTGAATGCCTCCCTCGAGGAGGGAGTGATGCCATCAGCCCTTAAGGAGGCGGTAATAAGACTGCTTCTAAAGAAGCCCTCCTTAGATCCCCAAGATTTGAACAACTTTCACCCAGTCTCCAATTTGCCATTTCTGGGCAAGATGATTGAGGGAGTGGTGGGGGCTCAGTTGAAGGCACATTTGGATGAAGCCGATTACAGTCATGCCTTGGATTGAGAGCATAATTCGTTCCGGAAACGTGCTTGTAATCCAAAACACTCTTATATCAAAACAAAAATCCCCCCCCCCAAATTTGTACAGAGATTTTTAATTTAAGCCGTACTACAGTACTTGTATTGCAAGACGTCGCTTGTATATCAAGTAATAAATAAATAAATAAATAAATATTTAAAAATTTGCTTGTCTTGCAAAATGCTCTCAAACCAAGTTACTTGCAATCCAAGGTATTACTGTATTTAGATCCATGCCAGTTGGGCTTCAGGCCTGGACATGGGACGGAAACGGCCTTGGTGGATGATATGAGGAGGGCTTTGGATAGGGGCGAAATCTCTTTTCTAGTCCTACTCGATCTCTCAGTGGCTTTTGATACCGTGGACCAAGGTATCCTCCTGGACCGCCTGGAGGGGTTGGGCATTGGAGGCACTGTATTGCAGTGGTTCCGGTCCTTCCTCTCTGGAAGGTACCAGAGGGTAGTTCTTGGGGAGGAGGCTTCGGACGCTCACTTGTGGGGTGTCGCAGGGTTCCATCCTCTCCCCGATGTTATTTAACATCTACCTAAAGCTGCTGGGAGCCATCATCAGGAGGTTTGGGGTGCGCTGTCATCAATATGCGGATGACACACAGCTCTACCTCCTCACCAAGTCCTCACCAAGATTGGCTGTTGAAACCCTGTCCAAGTGCCTGGAGGCAGTGGGTGGCTGGATGGGAAGGAACATGCTGAAACTGAACCCCAACAAGACCGAGGTACTTCTGGTGGGAGACAAGGGAAGGTTAGGGGATGTTGACCTGGTGCTGAATGGGGTACATCTACCCCTGAAGGATCAGGTCCGCAGCTTGGGAGTCATTCTAGACTCCCTGCTGTCCATGGAGGCTCAGGTGTCAGCTGTGAGGGGGCGGCGCTATATCAGCTCCATCTGATACGGCAGTTGCGCCCCTACCTTCCTAATCATCTACTCCTATCAGTGGTTCATGCCTTGGTCTCCTCTCACCTAGACTACTGTAATGCGCTCTACGTGGGGTTAGCCTGGAAGTTGCAGCTGGTACAGAATGCAGCAGCTCGCCTGGTTAAAGACTGCCACTGGCATGATCACATCACTCCAGTGCTCAAAGAGTTGCACTGGCTACCAGTTGTTTGCTGAGCCGAATTCAAGGTGTTGGCGTTGACCTTTAAAACCCTGTACGGCTCCGGTCCAGTATATCTCAAGGAACGCCTCCAGCAACATCAAGTAGGCTGCTCAGCAAGATCTGCCACAGATGGCCTTCTCCCTGTCCCATCAGCCAGAGAAACCAGGCTGGTGGGGACTAGGAGGAGGGCCTTTTCTGTGGCAGCCCCCAATTTGTGGAACTCTCTCCCCAGTAAGCTCCGCCATGCCCCTTCCTTGATTATCTTCCGCCGGGCATTAAAAACGTGGCTTTTCAGGCAGGAATATGGGGTGGGTTAGGATTTTAAAGTTTTGTACTGTTTTTAATTGTGTTTTATACTGCGTGCATGTGTGTGTGTGTGTGTCCCCCTGGTGCTTTATTGGACTACATCGCTCAGAGTGGCTGGATGTCTGGCCAGATGGGCGATTCATAAATATAATAAATAAATAAATAAATAAATTAGTGTCAATGGAGCAGAGTGTGAACTGAGAGATGTACCCCAGGCTCCACTGCAATTAAAACATAAGAATTGCCTTACTGGATGAGACTAACAGTCCATCTAGTCCAGCGTTTTGTTTCTAACAGTGGCTAGCTGAACGATTCTGGAAATGCAAAGAATATATTTTACACTAGTAGTATGTCTTCGTTCAGTTTTGAAGATCTCCCAGGATAACTTATGATAAATTAAAGCTGCAGCAAAAAAACAAACAAAAAACAACATTACACTAATGTTAAATCAGCAGTACAGCAAAATCACTGCAGCATTAAAAACAGAGCGACGAGGTTTAAAAAATCTAAAAGTTCTGGGTGATTAAAAGGCTTCACATGACATCATATGTCAAAAGACTTCGTGTTAGGAAAGCTTACATGGGAATTGTTTCAAAGATGGGATGCCACAGTAAAAAAGGCCCTATCCTGGTTGTGACCTGTCTCATCTGTGAGTTGCATTATACAGAGTTAGACCAATTGTCTAGCCCCCTTCTGTCAACAACTGTTGCTCTCCAGAATCTTGTGCAGGGACTTTCCCTGCCTTGATACCTCAGATCCTACAAACTGGAGATACTGGGAACTGAATCTGGGACCTTACACATGTAAAGGGTGGACTATATCATGGAGCCATGTCATGTTTCCAGAAACATGTACAGCTTGCTGGGATTCAGTCTCAGTTTCTGGCAATATTGCAGTGAGGTGCATCTCTTCGAATCTGTGGTACAGCAGGTTGTGGTAGTAAATTCTCTCAGGCTAGACCTGCTTCCCTAGTATGGAGGAAAACTATCGTTCAAAAGGATGTGGCTCTGCAGGCTTACTGTTGTACTACCCAAGATTGTCTTTAAAAAAAAATCACTGACTGCAGTCCACTAAAGCTTATACCATTATAAATGTGTTTAAGGTGCTACAAAACTCTTTGTTTTTGCTGCATCAGTCAAGTACAGTTACCCTTCTGGAAACTATTACTCTTAAAAGAGAGCTTTATTATTCTACATTAAAGTGAGCAAATTACTTTACAGTTCTTATCCTGATGACATCCCTATGCAGCACCACTGTAAATAAGCCCACAAAAGTTACTAGCCTGCAAAATATTTTACTAGTCTTCTGTGGATGGCAGAAGAAGGACAGAGAACTTTATCCCTCTTGCAGCAGCTTTTCTATGCCAGGAACTTCCTTCCTCTGTCAACCTATTTTGTTTCTATGCTGGGCACACTTTTTTTTGCCTCCATGGAATGATTTATTTGTATAATTAAACATTTGTATACTTCCCTCTATCCAATAGATTCCAGAGCAATGAACATCAAACAGCATTAAAATATACAATAAAACCATAACATTAATGATAAAATGAGGCAGCAACTAAAAACACAACAGCAGGCTAAGGTATTTATTTTTGCTTTTTAGGGCTATGACCCCACAAAGTGAGATATAAACAAGAGCAAGGGAAGATAAAAAAGATACAGTAGCCACCATTAGCAAGCATACAGACTATTTTGAGAAGTTGTTCTGTAACACACACATGCTAATTACAATCTTAGTTATAGACCGCATTGAAGAGGGAGGCCTACAAAGCTCACCTAAATGCCTGTACAAATGGAACTCTTCTATAATTGAAAAAGAGTTTTGGGACTACCATGGAGAAGGCCCTATTTCTTGTGCATACCAACCTAACTGATTTTAGTGACAGACACTCGAGAAGGACTCCTAAAGCAAACCTAGCATATGGGCAGGATTATATGGGTATTCAAATAGCCTGATCCCAAGCTGTTTAGAACTTGAAAGGTTAAGACTAACACCTTGAATTAAAATGCCTGGGAAAGTAAAAAAAAAAAAAAAGTCTTAACCTGGCACCAGAAACAATGTAATGTAGGTGCCAGGCACACCCCTTTACAGAGGACATTCCATAACTGGAGCACCACCACCGAAAAAGGCCTCTTCTTTATTCTTCATAGTACACTTCCTATAAAAAAGGCAGTTGGAGAAGAGTTTCAGCAGAAGATCTCAAAACATGGGCAGGTATTGAATTGGGCTTCGAAGCAAATAGGCAGCCAGTGCAGTTGTTTTAAAATTGGTGTAATATGAGCAAACCAGGCTGTACAAGTTAAAATTCTAGTAGCCATATTCTACACTAGTTGAAGCTTCTGTGTTGTCTTCAAGGGCAGCCCCACATGTAATGCCTTACAGTAATCCAATTGTGAGGTTAGCAGAGCATGGGTCACTGGGGCCAGATAGCCCTGTCCAGGAACAGCTGCAACTGGTGAACCAGGCAAAGCTGATAAAGAACACATGAGCCCATCAAAGTCACATGGGTCTCTAGTAACTAAGCTGATTCTAGGAGCACCCCTAACCTGTGAATCAACTCTGTTGGGTTTGGGGTGGGTGCAAAATAAATTGAACACTGATTTACTGAACCAGGAAACCTATCTACTCACAGTGCCTCCATTTTGTCAAGATTCAGCTTCAGTTTATTGGCCCTTATCCAGCCTATTACTGAATCCAGGCACCAGTTCAACACCTGCACAGATTCACCTGGTTAAGATGAGCTGAGTGTCATCTCATCAGCATACTGATGACACTTCACTCCAAAACCTTGGTTGACCTCCCCCAGTGGCTTAATGCAGATGGCATGGGAAATAGGATGGAATTGTGTGGGACCCCATAGCACAAGTGCCAGGGAGTCAAGCAGAAACAATGCCACCTTTTGGAGCTGACTGTGCAGGTAGGAATGGGAACACCATATCACCATGCCGCCTACACCCACAGCACAAGGTCAATCTAGCAAGATACCATGGTAGGTGGTAACCAGACCTGAACTTGGATTGTATTGGATCCAGATAATCCATTTCATCCAAAATCACCTGAGGTTGGACTGGTACCACCCTCTCTTATATCTTGTCCCAAAAAGAATTATTTGTAACTGAGTGATACTTGCTATAATCTTCTGGGTTCAAAGATGGTTTTTTAAGTAGTGGTCACACCACTGCCTGCTTCAGGACAGTGGAGACTATTTCCTCTTGGAAAGAAGTATTAATCATCTGGGTCCAGCCATTCAATCACCTCCGCCTTGATGTAATTAGCCATGATGGGCAAGGATCAAGAACACAGATGGTTGGCTGGTACCCCCCACTCCCCAGCACTTTATCTACATCCTCAAGCTGCATCAGCTGAAACTGATCCCATATAACCAGACCAAATGGTGCTTTGGACACCTTTCTAGGAATTGCTCTAACAACAGTGTCAAGGTCAGAGTGAATATGAGTGACTTTATCATCAAAGTGCCTTGTAAACTTGTCAAAGCAGTTCTCCAATATGTCACTTAGTGGGTCAAGTTGTTCTAAACTTTTAACTCATCCTGCAATTCTAATTTGGAGGGTAAGTGCAAACCATGGTTTGTTAATTTGCTGTAATGACAAACAGTGGTTTGCCTGAAACAGGAAGTTGGGGAATAGGAGAAGAAGCATGTGAGACTAAGGCTCGGACCGAATGGTGAAACCATGGTTTGGCAATTATGTTTGAATCCATACATTGAATTACAAACATGCATGTACTCACCTATGGATCTAGAACCTTGTGTTACCCCCACCATTATTAATATAAAGGAATGAGGGGGCAACACATATGAGCATTGTGTATGGGAGATAATTTGGTCAAATATTGTCAAATAATGGTGAAGTGTTAACTTTTAAAATATTTTGGTAGAACAGTAACAGATAAATCTTTTGTAATTAAAAAAACCCAGTTAATTAACTGTCACGAAATAACAATCTGAACTATTGTAATTACTATTTTCAGTAAATATAAATGTACTTATGTAAATGTGAATACTGTTGCCACACATTTATGAGTCTGAAGGTGGCTTTCTGCCACCTGCATAAAGAATTCTTGTGCAGAGGCCATAATTAATTGCTGGCTGGGGAATGCTGGGAGTTGTAAGGACTTTTTCTGTCTAAACATGCATAGGACTGTGCCCTTATTTAATTAATACTTGTGTCTGGACCCCGCTTAATTTTTTTTCTGTGGGTCAACAGCCCTTGGTAGAAAAAAGGTTTCCCACCCCTGAACTAGATGAAGACCAAGACGAGAGGACTAAAGCAAAGTATTGACTAGAAGTCAAGTTGGGAGAGTATAAATAAATCATATGGCAGAAGAGTGGTTAGTTAGAGAATGATTAATCACCCCCTTTCATAACCACTAATAGAATGAACAGGCTGTAGGATTAAAACAGATGTACCTGCAGTCTACATGGAAGAGATTTTAAAACAGTTGAATGTTACTGTCTCTCCTCATCTCCTTCTGAATCCATTTGTATGAAGGAAATCATGGATGGTGAGGGCTATATTGAGGATGCTAAAAAACCTCAATGAAGTCTCCATGTTTGACAAACATGATGTAGACCAAATAATCCAGCTGTTCCTAATGGGAACAGGTTACAGGGGTATGTTGTTCTGACTCCCCTTAGCATTCTGATACAATTCAGGATGCTTGTTTCAACCTAGAAAGCAGTGTTTCTTATTCACCTGGGCCTAGTACAGTCTAGTACAAGACATTGGAGTGCACCATCTTGGTCCCCGAAGCTTAGAAAGGATAACATCTTTTCCATGTATGTATTATTTGTTTATACATAATTGTTCAGACATCATATGTAATACTTAAAATCCAATGAAATAAAAATGACAAAAGTAGGTGAATCACATATAAGGGCTATGTTTGGAAGTTTTCAGAATTTTTTATTTGGCTACGGTGCGTATTGCTTTCAAGGTAGCCAATACTCAGCTGTGTTGAGGATCATAGATGTCAATCCCAAAATGGCTATTGGGTCCTGAAAATCCTGTTAAAAATAAAATAAAATCCACCACAGAATTAGTTTTCTGGATTTTTTATCAACTCTGTAATGAAGAAAGCTTTCATTGTTGGACTGCTTATGCCAGTGTATTTGGAGGGAATAAATCATTGTTCTTTAGCTAGAAGTCTTGTTTTTCCAGGGTTGTTGATATAGGATGTTCTGTGTAGTGCTACATTCATTATTAGCCAAATAAAAAGGGACAGGGCTCCTGATTTTCTGCTATCCGTTCTTTTGCATTAAGGAGAGGAGGTAATGAAAGTTGTTTTGAGAAAATTTGCTGTGCTGTTGAAAACGTCTTCCTCTTATTGGCAGCTGTTAGACCAATGTGTGTTTTCATTAATGCCTTTAGACACCTTTTAGGGAATATTGAATGTCACACAGTGATAAAGTTAATATTTACAATGTCCTTAAATCTAGGATGGAGGGATAAAGTATATAACATTTCTGAATTTTCAAAATTTATATTTACTTTTAAACATACTCTATTTCTTATTGAAAGGAAGGGTTTTTTTTTTTTTAAATGTAGGAATCAGTTTGGGGTGAGCAATTTTGGTGATTTCCTCCATGTATTTCTTCCATGCTGTCATCCTTATTTTTGTAGTTTCCTTTGATGATACAATATTTATATGCTTTCTATAAACATCTTCAGTATTATAATATTGAAATATTCTCATACTGCTTGGAATACATTTTTCCAGTCAAAATTTCAAAAGACATTTGGTCTGAATAGCCTTTATTGAAATGAAAGGTTTTATGAGAAACTACCACAAAATAGGTTATTATTGTAAGTTCTATCAGTCTGCAGGTTGCAGTCTAAAATCCATTTTCCCTTCTTCCAGGGAATGCCTTAGTTTAAGTTAGCAACCATGTAATTATAATTAGGGCTAGAATCTTAAGTATATTTTTAAGGAGATGGATTTTATTGAGCTGGTTTTGTTTCATGTAACTTGAAACAAATACTTAGACATTTTAAAGTAATGTGTTTGGAATTAGCAACTAATATATTAGGATAATTATTTCTTATATTAATAATAACTTGGATTCATAAGTTGGATATCCCTGAAGCCTCACGTACATTAATATTTGCAGGAGAAGTCTAGTCCTCATAAAGAGAAAACAAAGTGGTACAGTTGGTAGAATTTTGAAGTTGCTTTTAGGAGTTCTGGGTTTATATCCCAGCTCTTCCATGAGGTTACTTTGTAGTGAGGGGTTGGGAAATTTTGTTCTTTCCTCATTTTTAAGTGAACTGACCTAATTTATGAAAATGAGATTCATCAGGGGAAGTAAAATCTCACCAAAGAAGCAACAATTTGCACTTCCCAGACGAATACACAATCGGAATGCTGTTATCCTTTGGATTGTGCACTTCTCATAATTTTACAATGTGGTTCTCAGCTCAAAAGATACACAGAAAAATGCATATCTGTGGGGAAATGTGTACAATTTAAATGTGAATATTGAAGTGTTTTTTTTAAAAAGGCAGAAAACGGGACAGAAAGGACTTAAAATTGAACACAAGCAAAACCGACATGGACCAGAAATAGACTGATCTGTTCATCCCTATCTGTGCACCTGGTCAAATTGCTATCTTTCTGCCTCATTTCTCTCCCTGGGCTTGCGTTAGCCCAGTGAGATGTTTTAAAATTTTAAAATTTGAATTGCACACCTCCCAACCATATAATAAACTGCTTTTGCAACCCCACGCAGCTTTTAACCTTACCTGGGTCCAGGGAGGTTGATGTTGCTCAAGAAATGTGAATCCCAAGCCCTCTTGGGCATGTGAACTATTAGTGTGGCCCTCTCAATCCTGGCCAGTGTTATTGTGACAACAAACAACTTTCTAAAGTGTGTTGCTTAAGCTAAATAATCAAGACAGGATCTGGAATGGGCCATAGCTCAGTGGTGGAGTAGATGCTTTGTATGCAAAAGGTCCGAGGTTTAATCTCTAGCTTCTCCAGGTAGGGCTATGTGAATCACTGCCTTTCAGTTGATATAGTACTAAGCTACATGGACCAATGTTCTGTCTTAGTATAAGGCAGCTTCCTATCATGTTTCTATGATGTGAAGATACATTCTTGTACTCTGTGCTGGTGCACCCTGGGTTTTTTGTACAAATACATACAATACTACATTTTTATTTAATTTTATTTATTCTAAAATATTTAATCTGGCAGTAAGCCAAAAAGTTCTCTTTCACTTAAAATCAGTTTTGCTTTAGAAATTGCTTAACTATTTTTGTGTGTGTGTGGGGGGGAAGCATTAGAAATTACTGAATAAAAACTATTTTTTATTTTATCATGTTATACTTCATTGTCTCTCTTTTAAGATATCAAGCAAATTTGATGTGATTCTGTTTTTAGACCTCCTTAGCCACACGGTTTGCTCAAGAAGCTTTTGGGAAGCAGTACAAACAAACCATAGGACTTGACTTCTTTTTGAAAAGAATAACACTCCCAGGTAAGAGGAGATTAACATACACAATACAAAAAAGTGGGAGTAACAATAAAGGGTTGAGAAAAGGGCTACATTCTTATGTACATAAGAAGATTTAATATGGCACTTTAAGAATATGAACAAACTTTGATTATTATTGCAGGATATTTGCTGCTAAAGAATTGTATGTTTACAGTTACACCGTTTCATGTTGAGTATGAAATATTAGATTCTTGAGAATGTGTTTGTCCTAGGTTCCTACATCTGAGATTTAAAATAGATAACATTATGTACAAAATAGAAGAACAGAAATTAATGTAGTAACAGCAAAAATGTTTTTTTTTTTCTAAAAAGAATAGTATTTTTTAAAAAAAATATTCCCCACTTTTACTTAAGTTGAGGGGATACATACATAATGTAGCTATGGAATTGCTAGTCTGTGATATGTGAATGCTGTCTTATGCAAGGCAGCATGAAATTGCTGGCATTTAATAGACCACTAAAATTCACGGTCCCCAGGCACTCATAAAAATACAGTTTGAGCATTCAAGATGTTTCACTTCATGATGCAAAGAAACTATTTAGATGCCAGTTGTAACACAGTGCATGGAAAACGTAAAGAAGTAATTAAAAAAGAATGGCAGGATCTTAAAGTTTGTGTCTAAACAATTGGGGGTCTAAAATGACTTTCTCATTCATTTTATCGTAATTCAATTTGCAAGCATAAAAATATTCGATTAAACACATTTTCCCCTGGTGTGCTTAACAAACCAAAGCTGGAGAAAGCATTTTCACTATGAGACTGCAGGGAGAATTGATAATGTTGCTGTAAGATTGAACTTTTATTAATTTCTGGGATGTTTCAGGAGAATACAAATGAACAGTGAGTAAGGTTTGTCTTTTTTGTTAAATAAACCTCAGATGCCCTCTTCTGAACATTATGTTAAATTATAGCATCAGTGATTCAGTCTCCAAAATACTTTAGCTTCTGAAGAGCCAATATCAAATTCATAGCTGCCAGCCTTACATACACAGGCCTGAAAAATAGTTCAGATACTCAAGTGCCAACGTTGATTTCGGCCAATTCTCAGGACATTTCCAACTCTGCCAATAATATTCAAACTGCATAGATGTACTGATGTGGTATTAAGCTCCAAGTTTGAATGCTTATTTCTCTGTGAATGAAGAAAATAGTCCTGTGTTGTCCAACCTAGTCCTTTAAAAGTATAGGTCTATATAATAATTATAGTAGCACTACTGAGTGGAATGTGTGTCCTATGCACATGAGAACGTGTGTGTTGGAAATGTGTATTTCTGCTCATTTTCCTCCAGTAACAGCTGTTAAGCATGTACAATGTATTAGTTCATTACTGAGCACTGAAATGAGGTGGAATGCTTGGAAAAATATTTATCTTTTGCTTCATTCCCAATTATGTCCTACAATTATTTTTTCTCACTAATTCTAACAAAGGTATTATGCAGTTTCCTCATAAGTATTTGCATGTTTCTTATATCCTATATATATATATATATATATATACCCAAACTGCTGAACACATGGGCTGTTTTGTTAGCTTTGACCAGTGATAAGGGTTTTCTGGAAAATTTTGATTTGGAAAATTTTCCAGAAAAAAATCCTATGCAAATTAGGCTGATTTGTATAGGGTCAATTTCACTGGAAAATTTTCATTTTGCATCAGAAAATCACTAGGAAGTGATCTAATTTAGCATGTTAGCTAAATAAAAGTAAAAATAAATAACAAATCTAAAAAAGTACCCCATGTTAATTTTTAGTCTCAGTATGTGACTTGAAATATTTGAGGGGGGAATTAAATCACACTAAATATGATTTAAATGTTATATTATTTTTATTGGAATACTTGTAAAAATTTACAGACAATAGCATATACTTCCCTTATTGTTTAAATGTAAGAAATAAACAAAGGTACTGAAAACTTTTGACACACTAATTCAGCCTTCTCCTCCAGATGTATTGGACTACTGCTCCCAGCATCCTTCAACAGGGACAGCAGCAGGTTGGGCAAGGCTGCATTAATTAATTTAATTTTAGCAACCCAAAGAAATGTGCATGATATGCTGACAAGACAACCACTCATCTGTTTCAGCAGATTTCAACTTCCTTCTGCTACGGTTATTGGGGAACCTTCAGTTCCATTGTCACTAATTCTTAGTTCCATTTCACATTGAGACATATACTATGTATTTCAATGACATATACCGGTATGTATTCTCTCCGATGCTTGTTAGGAATACTCATGTGAAAAACATTACTTACAACTTTGAAACTGCCAAGCTTCCCTAATATTGTATTTAAAATTTGGCATCCATTCATTGTTACTAACAAACGTATGAAATGGTAAATTTTCCACACAAAAAATAAAGCACTGGAAAATTTCCTGCCCCACATCATTGGCTTTGACCATCATTTGTTTGGGTTTGGTGGAGGGCTGATTCTGGGCACCTCTTCTCCCTCCCATTGGGTGATCAGTGCTGTCAAAGTTGACAATGTCAGCCAACTATTTTGTAGAGAGGATACTTCTCAGACTCAGTCTATACAAGGGTCTCTGCATTTGAGTTATTGTTTTTGGAATTGGGGTATACATCTTTCAGCACTTGGTATCGAATATTGTTGAATAGCTTAAGTGTGAAAAACATTTTTAAAATGTTAAAGTAATCTGATTCTCTTTGTTTAAGGTAATTATGTTCCAAATAGTAGCGTAGTTCATTATATTACATGATCCAGTGTGCTGTATAGTCTGGATGCAAGCACTGTGCAGATTTCTAGGCTTAAAATAGTGTATCTGTTAGTCAGAGGTTTTGCAGATAGAGCTCCTTAAGAGTCATAGTCAAAATACTTTCAGGAAGGTTGTGGGTATAACCCAGTAAACAGGGTTTCACTGTGAAAAGGCTTTTAAAAGGCCTCAGTAAAAGAGGCGGACAGACGTGTTTTTAGTTCCATCTTGACTGTGTAGAACTTTAAGTAAGGTTAACCAGTGCCCCAAGTATACTTTTAGAAGGTTGCTGTTGAATACTGCTAGTGGCATTAATTCAGACCAAAAGACTTTGGATATCTGCCCTGTGTTCCTAATAAGCTCTGCTTCACTTTCAATTGAACATTATTTCCGATAGAGTACAAAAAAATGGAAGCCCCAGCAAAATTTTTGTAGAATTTTAAAAGTTCAATTCATATGCAAACTTTAATTTTAAAAAGAACGTTTTTTGCTGCCAGGGACCGCAAAAGATACCATGCGATTCAGTAAAACATATTAGTATATAGTTACTAAAATATGTAGTATTGTGTAATACCTACATAGATAGACTGTAATCTCTCCAGTTTTAATTACCTGGGAATTTGAATATAACTGAAACATGCTGGCTTCATTTGGGAAAAGTTCATTTTTATGTGTAATTTCCATTAAGCATCTTAAATATTTACACTTGGAAGTAAATTTCATCTATTTCAGTAGAACGTACTGCCAAATTAATGGGCTTAAGATCAAGATTCCAGAAAAATATAGCTGGAGACAACATAAACAAATATATTTGGTGGGGGTGGTAACTGATGCTTAGAAACCCATGCTGTGTTTCTGAAGGTTATAATCTTAATAAAATAGTTTTGCACATCATTCAGTTGCTTGTAGCATCGATGCAGATAGTTTCCAGTTTTGACAGCTTTATTTATTTGGTACCTTCAGGTGCAATCCATGGGGAAGTTCTTCTGCACAAGGCCCAATGAAATGAATGGGAACTTCTGTTAATTTGTGTGTGGTTTGCACACACACAGAGGCATTACAGGAAAAATGCCTGTAATGTATTTATATGGAAGAAAAATTGCTTTAATTATCAGTCATGCAGTTTGTATTGTATAGAAAGATTGTTCCAGCCCTGAATATATTCATTACATGTATCTCTTTAAATCAGGCAAATACATTATCGAAATTGAATAATCTATTTGTGCAGGTGAAAGCTTGCATGTGCTTCATCTGACCATTCAGTCTGTACTAAATGCACTAAAATCTTCTACTAAAAATGCAGCAGTTTTAGAAGATTTTAAAAAGGTGTTCAAACAGCAAAGCCTACATTTATACTGGCTATTTATTGTAAAGGATCCATACATTTTGCTAAGTTTCATGAAATAGCAGTGGGACTAAAATATGCAAATGAGTACTCTGCAATATGCAAACATATGCAAACATACTCTGCAATTTACATGGTTCAAATTAAGCATAATCAACATAATTGAAATAAGATCTGTTAATTACATCTTAAGTAATATTGAACAGCATAAGAAAAAATATATATGTCTTCTTTGTTTTGTAGAATTGTAAAGAAGTAGGATATATATTTTTGTTACAGATATGAAAGGCTTTAATAGTAAATTATTACTTGTACTTAAAAAAAAACCCTAATAAACAAATTCAGCAAGCTTTGCTATCTCTGCAATATAAAATTCAAACTAAAATCCTTATTTACTTTCTCCATGTCATATATATTCCTTCCCCTTCTTGTCAGGTTGACTGTTGGTGGGAATAGAGGAGTATTGTACTGTTGAGCCTGTGGACTGTTCAGTTTATCCTTTTTTCCCTGACTGAGAGACTGGTCCTTTAACAGCCATGTGACAGGCAAAATTTTGCTCTTTTGAGGAAAGTTGCATCTATTGAATTTGTACCAGACTCTTCATTGCTAAGGATACAGAGCATCTGTCCACAAAAAATCAACAACCCTATAGACTGGGTTGAGCATGAAATAATTATTTTGTGTTATGTAGGTTGCGCTTTTAGAACTGCATGCTAAAATGTGGTGTATCCTGGTAACATATTTTAGCCTAGAAATGTTAAGGGCGGTTAAGGGTGTAACGGTTTTTATCATTAAAGGCGGCCTAACAATAATTTAAATTAAAAAAACACACACACCATAAATAAAAGTCAGCATAAGGAATCATTTCTGTTATTTTTGTCTACATATAACATATATATGTAATACGTTTTATGGAAGAGGCATGAGTGCATCTTGTCACATTTTGTTTTTATGTTTGTTTTAATATTTTTTAGATGCAGTATACTTTAATAAAGTAGCTTTCAATTGGACATACTTAGGGTGCAATCCTATACACACTTACCTGGACATAAGTTCCATTGAACTCAGTGGTGCTTACTTCTGAGTAGACATGTATTTTTATTTATTTATTTATTATATTAATACCCCGCCTTTTTTCCTGCAACGGAGCGGCTTACATAATCCTCCTCCTCCTCTCCATTTTATCCTCACAACAACCCTGTGAGGTAGGTTAGGCTTAGAGTCAGTGACTGGCCCAAAGTCACCCAGTGAGTTTCATGGCTGAGCGGGGAATAGAACCCGGGTCTCCCGACTCCCAGCCCAACACTCTCACCACTACGCCACACATGTATAGAATTGTACTGTTATTGTCTGGTCTGAATTGATATTCCACAGCAATAGCTGGTCTTTAACTGGTATATCTTTTCCCTCTTTACCATTTAAGAGACTTGGCTAAAGTTAATTTCCACTTATTTCAGCGTGTGTGTGATGTGATTCAAGCTTGTGCTTAACTTTCTCACTTCAATGAGTGGGACTTGGAAGTATTTAAATTTGTCTGGATCATGCACATATTATTTGAAGTTTTAGAAAAACTTGAAATGAAAATGACTGGGAGTTACGCTACAAAAAGTTAACACCCATTGCTGTTTTAAAACAAAATTCTCAGTGCATGAGAAATTTGAAGTCAATTGCAAGGGTTTTTGCTTTTAGAATATTTAGTAAAGGAATACAGTGCTGGTTCAGCATCCACAATATATTGAATATGCTGACTGGTGCAAGTACAGATACACTTTAGGGTTTTGAGCAATATTTGAATATCAAGAAACTTTAATAGGGTGACTATTTAAAATTGGCTCATTATTATTGCTGGAGTGCAACTTTTACTTGTTTTGAGATAGTTTTTCTAGCTGTCAGATTATAGCCAAGATCCAAAGAATAAATTTATGCATGTGTAGGAGAAAATCACATGCTCAACCAAAGCTTTACTTTCACTTTTCTCTGCAGTTGTTTGCTCTTTCAAATAGAATAGCTGCTTCCCAGTTTTAAAAGTGGCATGTCTGTTCAGCAGTGGGAAGTGCCACAGACAAAAGTGAAAATAAAATGCACCTTTACACACCTTGCACACCTATCCCTTTGGATCTTAGTGTGTATACGAAACAAAGCAAAACTGTTTTGCCTGCTAGGAGTACTCTGTGGGATATTTAGTACAAATAAATAGAAAGTAGTTATTGTTGAAATAATCACAAATGATGTATGTTTTGGAAATGCTAAGTACAAAATTGGTAACAAGACAGTTTGCACAAAATTACAATGTGCATTGCAGGCCAGGATCCAAAGAAGTGCACAGCTAGTTACATGTACCAATGTAGGTGTTTCTTGTGTTTCCTGAGCACCAACCCCTCAGGTCACATTGCAAACCACTTTGTAAATGGGGTGGGGGTTCAATGCAATTTGTGATATGGTGGGTAAGGAGATAGAGTTACTGTCCAAAGTAATAAAATCTCCAGTGGGCTCACATAAGCCCTTGGGCATGCCTTAGTAGTTCTTTCGATCCCAACCATGTTGTGCTTACTATGGTCCCATGCAGTCTTTGTCTTTTGTTTCTTTGCATTGCAGACCATGCTATTTATCATATTTTCACTTTAACTGGCTGATGTTGAAGAGGAAGGGGTTACAGTTGTTTTTTTTTTAATTAGGAGCATTTATCTCCCTCTCTTATACCTGTAACAAAGGAGGTATCATGACAGCTTAAAACATCCATAAAAATTGTACTAGTTCCCTGTCTGTTTCCAGGTCCAATGTAAAGTGCTGGTTTAAACTTTTAAAGCCATTAATGACTTGGGACCAGCTTACCTGAAATATCACTTCTTGTGACTATAGCTACCCAGACTTTCAGATCCTCTTCAGAAGCCCTTCTCTGTGTGCCACCACCAAGTGAAGTGAGCTGGGTGACTACTAGAAATAGGGCCTTCTTGACTGTGGCACCCTGGCTGTGAAATAGCCTTCCTAGAGAGGCTAACCTGGCACCTTCTTTGTTGTCTTTCTGACACCAGGTGAAGACATTTTTATTCACCCAGACCTCTTAAGGAACTTGTGTTTTAAACAAACAAAATCTGGGCTCTCTGAGGGCTACATTAAATGTGTAGCGTGATCCTAACATTTTTTTTTAACTTTAGTGTAAGCATGTAGGGCCCTGATCCAGATTGGGACCACCACATGCAAGTAGGGGGTTATATTTTCTCAACCAGCTGCTTTCCCCTCTAAATTCCTCCCCCACATACACATAAGTGGGGTCTAAAGAAAGGAAGGAAAACTCCATCAGCACCAGTGGTGTTTTTTCCTCTTTCTTGAGCCCCCATGGGTGGGGGGGAATTTAGGGGTGGAAAGTGGCCAGGTGGGAAAGTATAACCCCTCCACCTGTGTGTGGTGGTCCCAATCTGGATCAGGGCCCTGCATACTAGAGTAAACAAATGTTAGTTCATTGAGATGCTACACATTTAATATAGTGTGTACGTTAGCCCTGAGTAAGCTATGTTTGGTAATTTGAGCTATTTCCTGAGCTGCAGTCCTCTATGCACTTTCCTGGAAACAAGTTACATTGAACTCAGTGGGGCTTACTTTTGAGTAGACCTGCATAGGATTGTACTGCCAGTGATGTTATTTTTCTCCACCAGATAGGTAAGTTTTATGCTGCATTTGACTTTAAAAAATGTTTTAAATTATTTTGTATTTTAATATTGAATTTTATTGTTTGTTTTGTAAGCCACCCAGGGAACATGTGTCAGTGGGTGGCTTCATAAATCTATTGGTGGTGGTGGTAGTAACAACAACAACAATAACAACAACAACAACAACTGTTAAAGAAAAAATAACAAATACACAGGAAAATCAATTGCTGAATAGCATAACTTTTGAAACTGCCGTTCAGTTTAAAAAAACAATTTGCCAGTGTGGCACAGGGAGCTGCTGTTTGAGAAACACAAGGCAAAAGTCTCTTTAGATGTATGGAACAGATTGCATGGTTCTTTGGTTTCTTCTTAAGTACATGGTACCATTTGCCATAGGCAATGGCAAAGCTTACTGTTATATATGCCGTTCATCTCCTTTTACAAGACAAATACATTGGCAGCGACGCATCTGGCATAGGTAGAGCCCATGGTGTGCTGCTTCAGTATTCCATTGTAAAGATTATTTATATCCGATTTCTGTAAACCCGTTATGTCAAATGCATCAGCCTTTAAATTTTTCCTTTTCAGGAAATGTAAATGTTACTCTTCAAGTATGGGATATAGGAGGCCAAACAATAGGAGGCAAGATGTTGGATAAATATGTCTATGGTGCACAGGTATGGTTAATGTTTTTTTTTATTTTTATAAGTTACTGTAGTTTCTTATTGTTGGCTTTCCTAGAACTTTTACAGTAAAAACAATAGTTTGCAGCATAATTTTAAGAGACTAGTAAAATGTAAACATCTGCTTAAGCGAAACTGTTTTGAACATTGGTTTTGTGGACTGAATTTTTGGGTACAGGATTGCTTGAACAGTATTTCCTTTTATGAACGAAATGTGCTAGTTTGTATATCCTTAACAGCTCTCCAAAACAGATGTTCATTGCTCTGCATTGTGGCTTAACTTGAAAATAGCAGTTTTCGTCAGGGTTATTTAGATATCCCCATGGATATCTAAATAGGCATAGTGGCTGTTTTGAGTGCAGATGCTTCCTGGGGAGCAAAGGTAGAAGGAGGAAATTAAGAGCAATCCTATGCCATTAAATTTATTCAGCCAGCTGAGGTTCTAGGAGGGCAAAGAAAAGAAGGCAACCAGGTAGCTAAATATTTTTGCAGAACAGTGAAAATGAACTATGCTTTACAAGTAGGCAAATTTTTAAGTTAATGACAATGGTATATGCATTCTTTTATTTTAAAATAAGTGCTTTAGACAGTACATCCTTTGTTATTTTAGAAGTAAATAACAAAAAGCCCCACACTTGATTTTAGAAGTACAGTTTTTGACAGCTTGCATTATAAATATGTACAATAAACTATTACGGTATATATGTTTATGAACCTTTGTTTGCAGCTTTCTCCCTTAGTAAAGAAGAAAATAGGTGGTTTAGGTCCAGATGAATCTTGAAGTGTGGTAATGTGTAAATATATAGGAGGAACTGTTAACTGAAGAGAGACTGGAAATTGCACATTAGTAGAAGAAAAATGGGCCATTGGGCCAACTAGTTAAGTTTTAAAGCCAGTCATTTAAAAAAAATGTAGTTAAACATCTGTTAACACATCTTACCCAAATCTGAGTCAACCTTGCTGCAAGTGTGGAGCCAAATCATGTTTTCCTACATAACAGGAAGAAAAACTGTAAAATGAGATTAAATTAAAGCTCACAATAATGTGGAATTTTCAGTATATGGAAACAAATTATATCCACAAAGTTAAAAACAATTGGGGATGTGAAGGATTAGAAAATGTTTCTCTTGCAGCCAGTCCTAAAAACATTTTCTTGGAAATAGCTCCCATTGATTATAATGGAATTTAATTCCAATTAAATGTGTATATGTATTGATATAAAGCTTTTTGAGTGTTCAGAAGCACATAATATAAATGATTGTTGTAATTCTTAGAACAGACTGGTAAGGGATTATAGTTACCCACCAACTGCAGATGAGGATAGACATTTATTAACTACATGTCTAAAGCCAAGTAGTTAATACGTGACTGGTAAGATTTGAACTGTAGTTTCACTATGTTGCACTAACTCAGTTACACTCATTTTGGCAGGAAGTCCGCAGACATCTCTTCTTCCTCAATTCCCTTTGATTTAGCGTCACATTATTTCATGTTTGTTGTCCTACAACAGAAGTTGTGCTAGAAATTCAAAGATATGGTTGCTATTTTGATGACAGCAAAATTGCTGGTTGCTTTGTGGGTATCCATATTCTAGATCCAGTTTAAATATGACCTATAGTGTTGTTTTATTTGCCAAAGTTGAAATTTCCAAACACAGGGCAGAGTGAAGCTCAGAAATGATTATCATCATAACCCTTTGACATCTTCCATATTTTTCCTTTATTATCTGTAACTGATCCAGTCTGTTGCTAGGATAAATACACTATTGTTTGAACTTTTATCATTGGTAGTTCCACTGTATCATAATCTCAATGCTAGTGACTCTCAATCAAGACTCATTGGAGGATTATGCTAGTGTACTAGGAACTTGGTGCCAATGATTATATTCCATGATCTACTTATGTATGCTTAAATGAAAGGTTGGTCTCAAACAGACAAAGTTCTGTTGGCCAGCCTCTTTATTTAGGAACCACCACAGCTTCTTTATTCCACTTTATTAAGGAACCCCCATTGTAGACTTCACTTTCAAGTGAGCACCTCAGTGTAGCACCCCAATTATTCTCTGAGTTTGTATACTTCTTTGTTGCAATGCAATATCAGCAAACATTAGGAGTGCAAGATGTCCCTTGTTGTAAGTGAAATCTTTTATTTTTCAAGCACTTTTTCTTTTCTGGGGCATGTAGTTGGGGAGGTATATCTGAGCCTGAATCATTATCCTGTGGCCCATTCCCTATGTGTAGAGGTTACATGCTGAGGATCCCATGCTCATCAGCCTTGTGTAACTGTTCATTTTGTGCGACAATAATCATATTTACAGAAGCAACCACCTTATTTTTAAAGGTGGACTTACTATAAATTCATTCAGGTTTGTTAACCTAATTGTACTTCACATATATCTTTTCCCTTCAGGCTGTCCTTCTGGTGTATGATATCACCAACCAACAGAGCTTTGAAAACTTAGAAGATTGGTATAATGTTGTAAAGAAGGTCAATGAAGAGTCAGAAACTCAGCCACATGTGGCCCTGGTAGGCAATAAAAGTAAGTTGTTAAATTGTTATTTAGTTGGAATGTTTTGGTGATCTAGCTAAAATGCAGATCAGCAGTGCATTCCATATTCAAAGCTCTACAGTACAACTATGTGAGCCCCAATCTTGCAGACATTGGTACATGTGTGGTCCCATTCATTTTACTGGCACCATTGTGCATTGACTTTGGCAGGCTCTGGCCTGTAGAATGTAATATTTCATGTATTAGACCAAATGGTGGGTGCTATATTGTGACAGCAATCACAATGTTTAGTCTGCTGGGGGATATCACTTCATGGAAATAACCTGCTCCAATGATTAGCAGCATGACATTACCCATAAAACTTGGGAAATGTTGCCAGTTTGTTTTCCTTATACAAAATGGCTGCATTATTATTTATATCCTCTTTTCTTAAACCATGCTTAATCAACAAAACATAGCCTGATCTTTCCTCTTCATTCCTAATAATTAGAATAATTAATAATCTCTTGAGAATGCCTACTGCTTGATTGATTGCACCATCAGAGTTCATAGCACATATTATAATAACATAAGCAAAAAAGATAGGTCCCTACCCTGAGGAGCTAACAATCTAAATTTTGACTGTGTTGTGGAGACAAGGGTGGAATGGAGAATTAAGAGCAATGGGTTAGATATGCACAAATGTAGTTACATGTTTTCTTAGTCTCAAGAATACCGCCAGGAGCCTAGTTTCCCCATAACCATTTTAACAAATCCTACGGTTGGGCGTTCAATTTGTCAAAAAAGATTTGGTCAGGTGATTGGTCAGATATTTTTAAAGCATTAAGTTTATTAGAATAACAAAATGATTCTTAACAGGTTTGATATTTATGGTAATTACAAAAACAGATAAATTTCATTGCTTTACACTATTATTTATTTTAAATATTTCTGTACTGCCCGTCAAATTAGATTCCAGTGTACAAAATACAGTAATATAACTATCTGAAAGAAAATTAAAATATCGCAGTGGAATCAACAGAAGGCAAATAAGCAGCACAATAACAGTTAACTTTTAAAAACTGCAATGAGTTACAATTTTTTAACGATGTTAGATAAGGTTTCAGTAAATGTGCATCAGTTACAGAAGTTTTTCTTTTTAGTTTTTATCCTGAAACATCAGGTTCAGCCTACATTTACAGTCATTCAATCAACAAAATTAAAGCAGAAAGCAGTGGAATCTTGTGTTATATACTTCTTGTGAGCTGCCCAGAGAGCTTTGGCTATTGGCTGGTATAGAAATGAAATAAATAATAACAATATACATCAAACCATACTTTCAATTATTTCAACAACCACTGCTATTCTAGATCTGAGTCTAGTCCCTCACAGAAGCTTTATTGCGCAGAAAGCTAGATTACATTCAAGTTTGAGTCCTGAGTGGTCCTAGGCAGTGACCTTTTGCTACTGATGACTACTTTTATTCACATTTTTCTTTGGAGATGCCTGTAGGAGAAGCTGATTTCTGCAGAGCCCTCCTTTATTCCTGTCCTTGATGCCACCATAATGAAATATAAAAGTAAGTGATCACTTGTACAGTGGCATTCTTGGCTTCATGGAGTATTTGACAAATTTTGATTGCTGTCAAATAATAGATGGTCAGTTGACTGGCATGCCAACCCTAACACATTCTTCAAGTGACAACTCTAGATTCACAGGCTGGAAGATGAGCACAATCTGCATTTATCATTGCAAACTTTATAGAAAGCAATGCTTGTTTAGGTTTCCCTTCCTCTCCAAATTCCACACATGATCTGAGTGAGGCTAAAGAAAAGGCAGAATGTCCAGCCATCTCAGTTCCTTCCTACTGCAGCATACTACAAATGTATAAAGGCATCTTTTGAATTTCCTGACTTGGTTACTTGAAATGTATGGATGATATTAATATGTTTATATTTTTAGTATAAAGCTCTTAATAATCCTGCTTCCAAATGCTATACTTCATGTTTTGTTTCTGATCTTTATCGAAAGACTTGAAATGTGAACACCACTGCGTAAAAAGTTTGTTAATTTTACACATCAGTCAGTAGTAACATTTTCTCTAAGTATTTAGATGACATGTAGAGTGGTGACTGTGTAGGTTGGTTAATTAGTATCACTGCTGGTACTAAGACTCTGTAAGGAGAAAACAGGCAACTGGGTGCTCCACTGTCTTTGAAGTAAAGCAGGGATAGGAAAACTGCAGTCCTAGGGTTGCATGTGATCCTTGGCCTAATCTCATGTGGCCCTCAAAGTCCTGCTGCATGCAATCAGTTCAGACCTCTGGCAAGAGTGACCCGAAAGCTAAGGGGGTGGCACAGAGGGAACGGGATGACCCACACACTTCTGACTCTGGCCCTGCCCACCCCTGGCTTTGGCTCCACTCACCACCGACATTGTGGGCCCTGACAGATTACCCATGAGGAAATGCATCCCTTTACAGGAAAAAAAAAAAAAGCTCACCCCAGAAGTAAAGGCTGATGCTTTTTTGGACTGGCCTAGCCAGTCCATTTTAGATTGCCTATAAATTTTAAGAGTGACTATTCTGCATATTCACAGTGAATATTTGTTGGCCTCTCATGCTTTTTCTTAAATGTTTAAGTGGCTGGAAAGTACTGATACCCCTCTTGGTGTAGGTCTTCAGTTCTTATAAGTGTTATTATTAGTTCTGATTGTTATATAAATGGAGACAAATTGAACTGTAAAAATGGGAATATACACCAGCGTATAATTTGAATCTCTCACCTTAAGTTAATTAGAATAGCTAGAAAGGACGAAGATCACAACATGGCAGGATTGAAACTGATTAACAAATTAGATAGTGGCTGCATTCACCATAATGCTAAATCAACAGCATTATAAGGACTAGTGTGTCCGAGCCTCTGGTTCATGCGCTTCCCCATCCTCCTCCTGCATGGCTGTGAGGGGGCATTCAGATTTTTTGCTCCTGTTTTTGACTAACTGCAGTTTAGCATTACATCCACACCCAGACAAACTGTGATTAGCTTTAACTGTGCTCCTGTGGGCAAGGAGGAGGACTGAAGGCGGCAGGAGCAGGCAAAGGGAGCATCAGGGCCTGCTCCAGTTGGACTGCCCCCCCCCGGGCTAACTGACATCAAGGGCCCTGTGGGCAAGAGGGAGAAGCAAAGGCGGCGGGAGTGGGCAGAGGGAACATCAGGGTCTGCTCCAGTTGGACTGCCCCCCCCCCAGGGCTAACTGACATCAAGGGCCCTGTGGGCAAGAAGGAGAAGCGAAGGCGGCTGGAGCAGGCAGAGGGAACATCAGGGCCTGCTCCAGTTGGACTGCCCCCCCCCCCCCAGGGCTAACCGACGCTCTGTTTTTTCTTGTATTTTATTAGACTGTACATTGCTCAGAGTGGCCGGATGACTGGCCAGATGGGCGATTCAAAAATATAATAAATAAATAAATAAATCAGTTTCAAATCGTGATTTATGCAGTTTGTTTTAGTAACCTATAGTTAAAATGAGGGGTGCAGAACCTGTGATCCATGGGCCACATGCAGCCCTTGGCTGCAGGTTGTGTGGCCCCCACCCACTTTCCCCCACAGCCCAGCTAATCAGCTAGGCTGCAGGGAGAGATCACAGAATGACCAAAGAAAGGAGGCTTTCTTCAATGGTAAGTAGGGGAAGCCTTTTCTTATCTTTGATCAGTAACGGGAGGTAAGAGTGATTTAAAAACATTTAAAATACACTAAAATATTTAAATATCTTTAAACTTTTGAATTGAGTTGTGCTTTGCATGTCCTGAAAGCTGTTGGACTGTGGCTTACGTCTGAATAAGCATGCATAGAATTGAACTATGCTTTGTATGCCTGGTGGGAAAATGTTCAAATTGGTAAGAATCATATCTATGTACCATATTTTTCCGTGTATAAGACGCCCCGATGTATAAGACGCCCCCCACTGGGCAGTTTCACAACCGCGCGGCTCTCTCCTTGGCTTACTTCCGTGTATAAGACGACCCTCAATTTTTAGTCTAACAATTTTAGGAAAAAGTATAGTCTTGGAAAAATACTGTACATCTGTGCGTGTGTGCCTCCACCCCCACATACAATAGTCCACAGTTCAGGATTCAGAGGTAATGCTAAACTGGTTAATAAAACATTGAAGTGGAAGCTTCTGATCTCACAGCTGCGTCGGAGGACAGGGGAGTGGGGTAGCATGCATTACGTGGTCTTAGCATAATGTCCAAAAGGCGCCAGTGTTTTTTCAGGCTTAAGTAAAATGAATTTTTCACAACCAAAATAAACAGTTTTGTATTGTATTCATATATGCGTGTGGTCACATAATCAGACTGTTTCCTATTCCTAACAGCCTTATTTCCTACCATGTTTTATTTTCTAGTTTACTTTAAGGTGTGTGTGTGTATATTTCTCTCTCTCTCTCTCTCTCTACACACACACACACGCACACACGCACACACACACACACACACACCACCTACCACCTTTGCAGTCCCCCATCTCCAGTGAAGAAGTTCTTACTGTGATAAGCCAGCTAGTCATTAAGACACAAAGAAATCAAATTCTGGTAGAGCAACGTGCTGGAGTTGGCAATCTGGGAATGCATGATTCTGCTGCTGTAGCTCTGGCTAGTTTGTCCAGATCTGGGAAGTGTAGCTAGCAGCCTCTAACATTACATGAAGAATTTACAGAATTTAGTTAAGCCAGAGGGCTGCTCCTGAAATATGAGGATGTTGGTAGCCCCTCCTGCCCACCTCTACAGTCCTGCATATCTTGAACTGAGGTGCACGGAAAGGTGGAAGTGGGTGTTTTACTCTTCTTCTATCATATTTTGCTCTGCCTCTGTGTCATGGGGATTAAAAAAAGATAATGACAAAAATGTTACTTTTTAATAAATACTCTCATCCTATGCATGTTTCTTTTAAAGAAAATTCCATTAGGATTTCTCCCAAAATAGTGTACATAGGATTGCAGTTTTAGGCCGCAGTCATATACCCACATAACCTGGGATTAAGCCCTACTGAACTCAGTGGGATTTACCTCTGAATAGACATGAATAGATTACAATAGAAGTCACCTGAATGGTCTGCTAGAGTCATTTGGCTCTATGATAGGTGCCCTGGTAGATGATGATAATGATAATATCCTGCCCTTCAAATAAATTCCCAGGGTGGCTTACAATAGGAAATACAAAATGTAATGAAAAAGCATTTAAAAAATGAGATTATTTTCACATGTCATTAGAATTGTTTTCAAATCTCCTATTGTGTACTTCTAAAAGATATGCTAATAGCATGCACAATTAGCAGTAATAGTTCCCTTTGAAAAGAGTTATCTTCCTCAAAAGTTGCTACTTCATTGCTTTACTGTCAAATAGAAACTTGATTTGACTGGACAGCTGAATATCTGTTATGACCTGAAGCTTTCCTTTTCATTATCTATTTGTTGGAGGCCAGCTGGCTGATCTGAGGTAGTGAGCCATTAATGCAGGAAAATGGGTGTTTAGAAATGCTACGGAAAGTTTGTCTAATGAACCAATCCCATAAATATTTTAATTGCATTGCATTCAATCATTATGTTGCTATGGCACTTAGAGGTGATGTAGTGGCTTGCTCATCATTATCTTAAGAACTTTCTTTCCTTCCTGCCCCTCCTCTTTATTCAGGCATTCTTCTTTCTCTATTAGCACAAAAAGAGAACAAAATTATATTCATTTCAGTTTAAAATCTAATTTTGTACACCATTGACTACTATGACTTAACAAAATGTTTTCATTGTGGAAGATCTTGCTCTATTTTTTCCTTGTTCTTGACAAGCTCAACCAGTGTTTTCTCCCTTCATCACATTTATAACCAAAACAGGTAAGTGTCAAGTCAACATTCCTGCTGGATAAATTGTGACCTAAAATTAACCTAGGCTGCTTTGGAGCTGCTTTTACTTGATTTACAGCTGGATGGTTAGCCTGAGGGCAGTTGTTATCAGCAACTTATAGAAGGGGTAGGGATCATCAGGCAGCAGTGTAGGGTGGATGGGAGAATGATATCTTTTCTCACAGATATTAACCAGATCCTTTCTTAAACAAAGTCCAATAAGTCAGGTTTTTAAACAGCCATTGTGAGGGATAGGTACCAACAGAGAGTGCATCAGTGCTAATTAAAAATGTTGATGGTATATTCGCCTGAGTGATGATTAATTGATGCTGAAGTGCTGTCTCTGAGCAGGAAATGTTGTACTGTTGTAGTGTGAAGTTTAAAGGTTACATTTTAATGTAACTTGTAAGGTTAATGCATTGAGCTGTCTGATCTATTGGGGCAACAAAATTGCACTTGAAACTAGATTTTAGTTATTTCTAGGTACAGGCAGTCTCCAGGTTATGAACGAGTTCCGTTCTTAAGAATGTCTTTAAGTCAAATTTGTATATAAGTTGGAACAGCATAGTGTTCTATATGTTAAAATCAGCATTTACACAAATTGTGTAAATTACGCAAATTGCGCAGTATACTCTACTCTACGTAAACGACGTAGTGCCGGGGAACCCAGAACTCAGTTCTTAAGTATGGGTTGTCTGTAAGTCAGATGTTCTTAACTCGGGGACTGCCTGTACTCAGAAATTTCTGCTGTTCTCCTGCGGCTCCTAGAGGGCATTGAACAACATTGGGATAGCACTTCTCCTGGCGCTGATAGGCAGGGTCCATCTTATTTGCTTCTCCAAGGGAAGAGGACACCAAGCCTTCCCCGATGGCTCTGCCTAGCAAGCAGAGGTCTGGCTGGAGTTCTTGAGAGGCCAGCCTTCTATCTAGTTTAAACTTTAAAACCTCCCCCTCCCACACAAACATGTACACCCCTTTTCTTCTGCTTTTCAACTCCTACTTCCTGATTCCTACCAAGTCAGCGGGGAAATGGGTCCATCAGAGGGGTTCAGCATGGAGTCAGTGTATTTTCTTCAGGGTAACCCTCCCTCCTTGGGCCAGGCGATAAGGCTGGATATCAATGAAGCAAGGACAAATAAGAAGATCAGACTGAAGCAAGGACACATAAGATCTATTCCAAAATTCTGTTCACATAATGGCCAAGCAGCTGCCTGTTGGAAACTCACAAGTAGGACATTAATGCAATAGTACCCTCCACTCATGTTTCCCAGCAATTGGTGTACATAGATATACTGCCTCTGATACTGGAGTTAGTATGTAGCCATTTGGACCATTAGCCATTGATAGCCTTATCCTCCATGCATCTGTCCAGTCTCCTTTTAAAGCCATCCAACTTGGTGGCCATCATACATCTTGTGGTAGTAAATCCCATAGTTTAATTATGTGCTGTACTTCTTTTTATCTGTCCTGAATCTCCCACCAATCAGCTTCATGGGATGGCCTTGAGTTCCAGTATTATGAAAGAGGGAGAAAATTGTCCCCCATCCAGTTTCTCCACACATGCATAATCTTGTTCACCTCTGTCATGTCTCCGCTCACTCGCCTTTTCTCTAAGCAAAACAGTCCCAGATGTTGTAACTCCCCTTTCCTCATAGGGGAGTTGCTTCAGCTGGTGGATCATTTTAGTTGCCCCCTTTCTGCCCTTTTTCCAACTCTACAATATCCTTTTTTAGGTGCAGTGACCAAAACTGTAAACACTATTCCAAATGTGGCCACACCATAGATTTGTATAAAGGCAGTATGATATTGGCAGTCGATTCATAAATGTAATAATAAAAAATAATAAATAAATATTTTCAATTCCTTTCCTAATTATGCCTAACATGGAATTTGCCTTTTCATAGCAGCTGAACACTGGGTCAGCATTTTCATGAAGTTGTCCACCATAAACCAGAGATCTCTTTCTTTGTCAGTCACCGCTAGCTCAGATCCCATGAGCTCATATGTGGTTGGGATTTTTTTGCCCCAAAGTTCATGACTTTATGCTTGCTTACATTGAACCTTTTGGAGCTCTTTGCAATTCCTTTTTCTTTTAACTACCCTAAATAATTTGGTGTCATCAGCAAGCTTGGCCACCTCACTGCTTATTCTTAATTATGAACAGGTTGAAAAGCATTGGTCCCAATACAGATCCCTGTGGGACCTCACTGTTTACATCCCTCCATTTGGAGAATTTACCATTTATTCCTATTCTCTGCTTTCTGTTATTTAACCAGTTACTGATTCATAAGAAGACTTCTCTTCTTATTCCATGACTGCTAAGTTTGCTCAGGAGTCTTTGGTGAGTTACTTTGTCAAAAGCCTTTTGGAAGTCCAGTTAAACAATGTCAACATGATCACTTCATCCACATGTTTATTGGCACTCTCAAGGAACTCTAAAAGGTTAATGAGACAGGACAACTTTGCAGAAGCGATGTTGATTCTTTTTCATCCCTATGTGCTTATTAATTTTATTCTTAATAGTGCTTTCAACAAATTTACCTGGAAGAGACTAACAGGCCTGTAATTTCCTAAATACCCCATGAATCCCTTTTTAAAAATTGACATTACATTGGCCATTCTCCATTCCTCTGCTATAGAGGCTTCAATTCCTCAGGCTCCCTTCCTGAAAACATCAGTTCAGTCACAGGTATCTGTCCTATATCTTCTGCAGTAAAGCCAGCTGAAAAGAATTCATTCAGCTTATCCGCAGTCTCTCTATCCTCCTTTAGCACTCGTTTAATTCTCCGTTGTCATCCAACGGTCCAACTGCCACCCTAGCTGGTTTCCTGCTACTGATATATTTACAGGATTCTTTATTGTTGGCCTTGATGTTGTTAATATGCACCTCAAAGTGGGGTTTCCCCCCATCTCATATTGTCTGCTTGCACTTCCTTTGTGCAAGTTTGTGTTCCTTTTTGTTCTCCTCATTTGTGTAAGACTTCCATTTTCTGAAGGAAGTCTTTTCTCTATTAGATTCCTTAACACTGCTTGTTAACCTTGCTGGTGATCTCTTGGACTTGGTGCTACCTTTCCTAGCCTGTGGTATACATTCTAGTTGAGCTTCTATTGTGGTTTTGATTAACCTCCAGGCATTTTGAGGACATTGACTCCTCATTTCAACTTCCTTTTTACCAGTTCCCTCATTTTAAAGAAGGTTCCTCTTTTGAAGTCAAATGTGACTGTGTTTGACTTCCTTGGCAATATTCCACTTAAATATATTACATCTGATAGTACTGTAGTCACTGTTTCCAATTGGTTCAACAACACTCACTTCTTGCTCTAAATCCTTGGAGGCACCACGTAGGATTAAATCCAGGGTTGCCTCTCTGGTTGGTTTCATGACCAACTGTTCTAGGGTGCAGTCATTTAGGGCATCGAGAAATTTAACCTTGTTGTGACTGGAACAGGCATTTTTCCAGTCATTGTGGGGGTAATTGAAGTCACCATTATTATAGTTCCTCGCTTGGATGCTGATAGGATATTTCTAGTACTAAATTAGTTTTGAAGCCTGGTATTGTCCTTCTGTGGAGGAGTCTGCCTCTTTTAGGTTTTCTAGTATGCTAGGCACTATGCTGTCTTTGATGAACAGAGCAACACTTCCTCCAGTATGGCCTTCCCTGTCCTTCCTATGGAGTTTATATTCAAAGTACGTATCCCTCTTGTTCTCTCCATTCCACCAGGTTTCCATTATGCCCACTATATCTTAAGTTCCCTTTTAAAACCAGCTCTCCCATCTTGGCTCGGAGGCTTCTAGTATCAGTATCAAAACACCTCTACATGGTTTCCCTCCCCAGATGCCTCTGGCATGTGCACCTTCTGCTATGGCCCTTAGGCTTCTTTGACTGGCTATGATGTCTTCATCAAGACAGACAATATCTGCCTACAAATACAGGGCACAAGGTCCCACCAGCTCAAGAAGTAGACAATGCTGCTCATGGCCTGGGCGGAATCCAAAGTGGAACACCTGGCAAGACATCCAACAACTTAGTGGATTGGCTCAGCAGGACATAGATTTAGGAGTGAGAATGAGGAGACTTCTACCTGCAGGTCTTCCAACAGATACTCCACAAGTTTGTGCATCCCAGGATAAACGTTTTCACAACTCCAGAGGATGCTCAGGTTGGGGGTTGTACTGACCAGGAGCTCTAGGAACAAATATTTTAGGAGCAGAGAAGCCACAAGGTCTACTTTATGTGTTTTCACCTCTCCCTCTACTCCTGCAGGTCCTAAAAAAGATAAAATGCACAAAGGCAGAAGTGATCCTCCTAATACCGCTCTGGCCAAGATGACCATAGTTCCTGGAGCTCATCAGCATGTCAACACAAGAAGCCTGACAAGTTCCTGCTTGGAATGGTCTTGTGCAAGAGTTTGAGCTCCATAGTGTCCAAATCCAATATTTCAAAGTGGATTAGGGAGTGCATTGTCCAGGCATATTAAGCTTGGAGAAACAGCTGCCAGGGAGTATTACAGTACATTCTCTTAGAGGGGAGGCAGTGTCAGTGACCCACAGAGGAAGTTTCTCCATCAAATATATTTGCAAGGCTAGACTCTCACATTGAAACAAATAGTAGTAGAAAACATCCATGCATTTGGATAGATCCAACTAGCTGGCAGCATTAAGTGATACTTTTTAGTTAAACTTGACTAAAGTTTAATCCTGATATTTGCAGACCTTCGTTGCCATGGGTTATCTTGAATCTTTCAGAGCCAGTAGCTGCTTTTTTTAAGGTACAGTAATACCTTGGATTGCAAGCATAATTTGTTCCGGAACCGTGCTTGTAATCCAAAACACTCTTATATCAAAGCGAGTCTCTGGCGGGCGTGAGCGGGGCCGATTTCGGCCCGCTACGCCCGCTCGAGGCGAGCGGTTACATCCCTACAGTAACTACTTGTCTTGCAAGACGTTGCTTGTTTATCAAGTCAAATTTTTTTAGAAATCTTTGCTTGTCTTGCAAAACGCTCTCAGACAAAGTTACTTGCAATCCAAGGTATTACAGTAATACCTTGGATTGCAAGTAACTTGAGAGCGTTTTGCAAGACAAGCAAAATTTTAAATATTTATTTTAAAAAATTTGACTTGATATACAAGCGACGTCTTTCAATACAAGTACTGTAGTACGGCTTAAATTAAAAATCTCTGTACAAATTCTTTTGGGGGAATTTCGTTTTGATATAAGAGTGTTTTGGATTACAAGCACGTTTCCGGAACGAATTATGCTCTCGATCCAAGGCCTGACTGTACTGTACTTTGAAATTAGATTCATCTGATTCAGCAAGAAACTGACAAGAGATGTGGGCCCTGTGTTCATATTGTGTATGTATGTTTGTGTGTAATTTTGGGGAAAATGTAAATGTTTTTAGTCCTTTTTAATCAAACTTTCACTTATTTTTTTACTACTTTAACAACATAAAATGCATCATTTATAACTTAGCATATAAAATTGTACTATTTATCATATGTTTAAAATTAACAGAGCAGTTTTATTTATTTAAATCTTATTTATTAATACTTTTAGGGCACATTTTATGGCGGAAATCTTCCAAGACAGCTTACATTTTTTTTAAAAAGACTCTTATGCATGTTTACTCAGAAGTAAGACCCACTATGTTTAGTGGAGTTTACTCCCAGGTAAGCATCTGTAGGACTGCAGCCTCAAAAGTATATTGCTATGTAGGTCTACCCAGATGTAAGACACATTGAGTTCAATAGGACTTATTCACAGATAAGTGTATGTAGGATTATAGCCTTAGTTTTGTACAAGCAAAATGTTGAATATACTAAGTACTAGAGAGAGTGCGAACTTCAAACTACAGTATGCTATCCTACCTAAGCACATGTATCTTAGCTTTTGTCATCTGTGAAGTAGGGAAAAATAAAAGTTGAAAATAAAAACCATGCATTATATATTTTTTAAAAGGTGTATTACTTAGTGTCATACAGTTGCAATATTAAGGATTAGCAGTATATTTGGTTATCAAGTTAAGCATCATAACAGCATTGAAAATACTGAAAATTCTATAGTATGCACTGGAATTATTTTCTATCATTGGAGATTGTCTTATGTAAAAATCTTCATACTATACATGTGTAATTAGCAAAACCTTGTCATAAAAAACATTCAATTCATTCCAAAAGGGAAACTATTTCATAGGAATTTCATTGTGTTCCCCAATTTTCCCTACTGAAAAAATTTAAATAAAGCCCTGGAAAAAAAATAGAGGAAAAAACTCTCTTCCCCCAACTCTCGAATTTTTCCTGTTTTTTCCCCAAGCATTCCTATCTCATTTTGACTGAGCTGCCTATGCTACCTCCACCACTGCTTCCTGATGGTTAGTAGCTAGGGTTTCATTCCCCTTCTCCCCCCCCCCCATAACTCCAAAAGTAGTTGTGGGGTATACCTTTTAGCCAACCACCTCACTAGCTTTCCTCTTGTGTATAATGTGGGTGAAGGTGGTCTAGGCAGGGATAGATGACCACATTCTGTGTGCAGCTCAGTGTGCTGGGTGAGTCTCCCCCCTGCCCCCGCGCCACCATTATTTTTATTATGGCAAGATGCTGATGTCAATTTGCATGTTTCAAAATTCAATGAACAGCACACATTTTTCAAAAGCAAGGTTAGCACCCATTTATTGACATAGGTAAGGGACAGAACTTGCTGGCTTTCTCCTGATATATGTACACCTTTACTTTTAATCTGGAACCTAAACCTAGTGTGTGGGTAGATGGGGGTGGGTGGGAGGAAGGGGAAGAGATGCAAAGGGGAAATGTACAGTTGAGAAATTAGAAGACTGTAATAGGCACACCAGTGCTGTCAGGGTCCCCCTCCCTTCCCTTTGTATGACAAGACCAATTTATAAATATAGATTAAAGTTTGCTTATTTCCCAGTTTGTTCCTGCATGTGAAATAATTGTAATTAGTAGTAGATGATGGTTTGCTTAAAAAATAGATGATGAAACATTGTTTTTGGATATTAAGTTTTGCATATAGCTGTTAGGGGCTACAGAAATGCAGATGAAATATTTCACCAAGTGATAACTAAAATGGAAAAGCATACAATGAAGGATGATGTTAAAGTGACACACTAATCGAAAGATTAGATTCACATAATGGTGTTGGTCTACTTATGAAGGGCGCAATCCACCAGGAAATTCTCTTTTGCAAACTCCAGTGGAGAGGTCTTACACAATTCCTGTTCATTTTAATGGGGCTTGAATAGGAGAACTTCCCAATGGATTGTACTTTTAGCAGCAGAGATATAGCATAAGTCTAGAAGACAAAGATGCTTTAGTTTCAGATGAATGTACTTCTGTGTTTAAGCAGAAACGTTTTTTAACAGTGTTATTCATACTTTAGTCATCTTACAACAAATGGAGTACTTGCACCAAAAGGAATAGTTAATCTACAGTGGATATATGTAGTGGACAGAAGTGGTGGATAGTAAGTGAGATAAAACTGTAAGCAGAAATTTTGTGAATGTGTCCTCAGAAAGTTGTCTATAAGCGATATTATGCTGCCTGACTGCACTCTCTTATTTAAGGTAATTTTTTTTACGAGTTTCCCCAATTGATACATTAATGAATCTTGGCTTTAAAATCGAATGGTGCAATATTATCCATCAGTTAAAAGGAACAATTTCTATAGCCTTTCTTTTATAAAGTTTGTCATAGACACCCATCAGGGCACAAATAAGAGTTCTAATTACTACCAGTTGAGCTTGGGCATAAATTACATTTTTGCAAAACAAATTTGGCATGATTGTGGATAATTGGCATTAACCCTGCACAGTGCTTTGGCTTTATGGATTCAAGCATTATATGTGGTTGCACTGCTGCAGCAAAAGGTTAAGTATTAATGGAAAATGTTCACAGCTCTTTTACTCAAAGAAAACATGTTACTTGTAAGTTTTCTTTTGATTTTTACTTTTACAGTTACATTGAATGTCTTCATTCATTTAGCCATCCATAAAGCAAATATTGTTGCACATGCAGTGGATAATAAGTCTTTTTAGGACTACTTGTGTGGCATGTCACAGATCATTAACTGCAAGTAACCACCTGACTTGAGGGAAGTCTGGAAGCATCATTACAGTGAAATGAGCTTTTATTTCTGTATCACTGCAGCACATTGATTTGTAGGAATGTCTCCATTAGCTACTGTGGAAATATATCCTCACCAAAGGAAGCTGATGATAGAGGATAACGAATGTTCGATTGTGAGAGGGACATTAATACTGCGGTTTGAAAAAGGAATAAAAATGTGTTCAAGAATTTCTATAAATCTTGTTCTGTATATGCCCTTAAGTATTTTTTTTACAATTGTTTCTTTCATTGAGACGCGAGTCAAATTAGGAACAGTAGTAAAAACTTTGCAGCCAATGTACAGTGTTGTTACTTATGCTGCAAATTCATCTAATCTGTACCTTTACCAAACATAATGTTTGTTTACTGCTCTAGTGGTGTTGCTATATGTGTGTTAGGTGGGGGGGGGGTTTATAGGAGTGATATTACCATCCATTCAAGGGAGGAAAAATAATGTTTCTCAGTTCAGTTTCTGCTGGACAAAAATAAAAAATAAATTCTTATAAAAGCATTTTATAACGCTCTTTTGAGAATTGTTTATGTTCCAGCAAAACAAAAACGAATAGCTAGGGATACAGAAAGGTTCGGTACATAATTCACAACACTTATAATCAGAATGTGATTTTAACAATATTGTTAACTTAAACTTTACTGAGATTGTGATTCAGGTTACAGTTCTTTTTGTTGCCACTTTGGTTCTACCTGTAAATGAGGGATAACTGAGATCTGCCTTATGACATTGTGGCAAGGATGAATGAGAATAGAGTATACATCCAGTGCCAGCTGGTGGCCAATCTCACTGGTGGGGCTGAAGGCGGAGCCAAGGGGTCAGCAGAGGCAGAAAAGTCTTTTAAATCTCCAACAGCCAGCAACCCATACCACAGAAAGGGGAAACTGAGGTGCATGAACTTTAAGATTCATGGTGGGATTCACATACCCACACAAAAGCACTCCTTTGGACCCACTTTCTCCTGTTCCAGGAAGAATTCCCATTGCACAGAGAATCAAGTGACTTTAAACCCATGACTGCAAAACAGTGGGGGAGAATCCACACATCCACACAAAATGATTGTCATGGGCCTGATCCTTTAAGCACACACTCTGGCATTCTGACACAGAAAATGCCAAATCAGTGAGACTCTTTTATTGTAGCAAATCCCACAGTAAAAGCTTAATGGTTAGACTCTTCAGAAATAATATTGTTGGTGACAATTAGCTATAGGCTCCATAAGTAATTCCACAACACTCCAAAGCTAATAACTATAGCTGTGTCAGAGATCGAGACAGCTCAGTTTCCCTGTTGTAATCTCTGCGGCTCAGAATGCAGGGCAAGGGCTTGAATGATTCCTGGGGTAAGTGTTCCCAGGCAAAAAGACAAGGATTCTAGAAAAGGACCTAAACAAATCCACACATGCAGAGGTTTAGTCCAACCTCAAAATCTTAGTTGGAACCTCCGTGTTACATAGACCAAGGGCTATCAAATCTATGAGTCAAAACAGGTTCCTGAGTAAGTCTAGAGTAAGCCCACACATGCACAGATTTCAACGACCAAAGCTTCCACATTGAAATCCCCACACTACATGGGTCCAGGCATAGAAAAGTCCAAGAGTCAGGATCAGTCCAAGCCACCTGGCAACTCTGGGCTATCGGCGATGAAGATACATAATCCATAGCAAACAAGAATTCAAGTTCTATGAAAAGTATAGCAGTACTTTTCATGGCAGGTTCTTAACAATACAAAGTTCCAGAGACAAGAGTCTAAATTGGATGAAGAGTCCATGTGGAGAATGCCCCAAGAGGTTTAGACAGTACTAAGTCCAAAAGAGGATTTGGGGCAGTAAGGCCAAGAATGTTCCTAGCAATGGCTTCCAGCCTGGCTATTGGTTTAAAAGCCAAGGTGTGGCTGTGATAGCCCTCTTCCTGAACAACTAACTGACAAGGAATTGTAGCCCATCAACGAGGTCCTCTGCCCAAAAGGGGTGTCTCCATTCTGTTCTTCAGGGGTCACGCTTCAACCTGTGTGGCACCTCTGAAAACCACCCCCTCTTCTGTTAGGTTCTCACAGAGAGGCTGCCAGCTTCCCTCCCTGCCAAGACTGAAGCTAGCAGCTGGATGGGAATAAGTTAACTCCCGCCTGCTTTCTCTGAGAACACTGACAGACACTGATTCTGACATTCTGCAGGCTGAATAGGCCCAAACCCTTCTGGACCACTTCTGATCAGATTCTGGCTATAAACTATAAGGCCCACTGCAGCTGGGCCACAACAACGATGATGATTATGATGATGATACCCTCAGAGCCACAGAGAAAAGCAATCTTTTGAACCCAGGAGAAACCCATTGCAAAAGGGGACTGTCAAGGTTCCGCTACTGCAGGGACCCCTTAACCTGCCTTTGGGAGATCTCTGCCTCTCCCGTTCCAGGAGATCAAATCCTTTGCCTGCTTCCAGTAACGTGGGTGTAGGCTTTAGACGTGGTGAATAAGTCACTCCAACAAACCAGGGTAAACAACAGCACTTTACTTCTTATATTGGGGTATTTACTTAATAGAGTGGTTATAATTCAAAAGCAAGTATGAAAAAATAAAACAAACAATCCAAGGTTCTCTAGTTTAACTTCAGACTACCTATCTCCTATGCAGCCAGTCTCTCTCTCTCTCTGCTTCTCTCTCTGCTGGTTCTCTGCTTCTGCTTCTAGCTCTCTCTGCTTCTGCAGTCAGGCTCCCACATATATAGCCTTCCCAGGAATGGAAGGTTATAATCATGTGACCTTGAATAGGAGATCTAATTCTTAACTTCTATTGGGTAAACTAAAACTCTCAAACTCCCCCTCCCATCCTAGTGTTTGGGCCTTCAGGCTTCAACTACTCGAGGGAAGTGTTTGGGCCTTCAGGCTTCAACAAACTCAAGCCCGAGTAGGCCTCCATCCCTCACAGGGACACAGAGATATAATAGCTCCAGAGCCACACAGGATAGCATCCAAAATACTAGTAAGCATGGCTGCCAAGTTTTGAGCATCCAAAATGACATCTCTTTACATGTGTCAGGATCTGCCTGGCCTGCAGAGTGCTGCAGCTCCCCCAGATGGCTTGATAGAGAAGGCCGCCTGATCTAACATGTGGGTACTTGCAGGATTAAGTGCCAGATATATGAGTGTTTGCAGGATTACTGACAGTCCATTCAGGCAGGCCGGCTGGAAACCACAGGAAGCACTATAAAAGGCTTCCTATTTCTACCCAGCTTTGCCACCCACCCCAATAAGTCCCATGGTTCGGGTTCTAGTCCCTGCTTGGCCATGAAACTCACTGGGTGACTTTGGGCCAGTCACTGACTCTCAGCCTAACCTACCTCACAGGGTTGTTGTGAGGATAAAATGGAGAGGAGGAGGGTTATGTAAGCCGCCTTGGGTTCCTTGCAGGAAAAAAGGCAGGGTATAAATATAATAAATAAATAAATAAAAATAGGCTTGCACTGTAAAACACAAAAGAAAAGAAAAAATCCCCCCCATCTCATACCTTTTAGATCTAGAAGAATCCTGGTGGGCTGCCTGGTATGCGCTCTCTCTCTCTCTCTCTCTCTCTCTCACACACACACACACACACACCTTTTTATTTTAAATGCACTACTCAGACTCCCCCTCCTGTTTGTTCACACATACTCCAAAATAAAAAAAAGGAACCAGTTCTTTCCCACTGCCTCCTCCTCTCAAGAAAAAAAGAAAGCAATGTTGGTTTGTTTTTAGAAATTGACAGAGCTCCTACTCTCTGCTGTTCATGGCCAGTCCTGCGCTCTGGCTGCATAGAGTTGCCTTGCTCAGCCACATGGTTCATTGCTGGAGTTATGATTTGCTCGTGTTGCACCCTTTCTTACCAAGTAATCTTGGTGATTAGGACTGCCTCTGCCTGGCACCGAGCCTCTATATTGCTCAGAGAGGGCTGGTTCGTACGACCCAGGTGGTGAGTGGGGGAGGCACCACAGGGCCACCTGCGGGGTCCGGCGGGGTGCTGCAGATGACCTGTGCCCCACGTGCGTGGGCAGACCTCAGTGGAGCCGGCAGTCCCTGCACCACAGTGCGGGCCTCCCGGCGTTAGGGGGTGGTGGCCTGGGATGCCCAGAGGGGCCGTTTGCCCTTACAGGCCGGAGCAGCTGCAGCTCCAGCCACTCTGTGCGGGCCCCACGGGACGGCTGCCTGCTGTTCACACGGCAGGGTGGCCACGAGCGGTAGGGCCTTACCCCTCTATCGCCCATGGTCACTTTGTGTGCTTCGCGCGTGCAGCTGTCCCACAGGGGCGCCCCGGGCCTGCGTTTGCATGACACGGGAACCGCGGGGGGCTTCTGCTCCCCTGCGGTTTCCGTGTCGTGCTAACCAGCCCAGAGTGTCATTATGACCCTGTGTGGGGGATCGTTCCCCAGGGTGTCCCAGCCTCAGCCTTTCTTCCCCATGATGCACCCATGCTGGGAAGGCTACTGGAAACTACTGAGCATGCGTACCCAGCTCTCACACTCAGTATTAGCTCTGGAAGCCACAGAATTTTCAGGGCAGGGAAGGACAAGCCAGGAGATCACAACCAGGCAAGTGCAGCAGCCAGAGCAGGTTCCTTGCACTTGCCTTAAAAAGAAAAGAAAAATTCAGTGAATGGTGGTGGAAGATGGACAGACATGGATGTCGAAAGGAGCGGTTTGGGATTCACTGCCCCCTGGTGCCCTTTATTTTGGGTCGCAACTATAGATCCAATAAGTAAATAAATATGGGCACAATCCAGCCGAGGTTATACATTGAGGTATAACTGGTTTGTAGTGGAACTGAAAATATTTTAAATTTGGCTGGATCCTTCATTTGCACATGCAGGATGAGGAGGGCTACATATTCCATGGCACGTACAATCTCGTTTTTTGCCAGCAATGTGCAAACCAGCAAGTGGTGGAATGTTTATGCGTGATCTTTCCCTGCTCACTGCTTTTCCTTTTCATCCTCTACCCCTCCCCCACCTGACCTCCCTCTTAGCCAAGGTCCTGAGATATGTTTGCCACTCAAGAGGGGGGAAAGTGGCGGGGGGGGGGAAGAGGTTGTAGTGGAACAATGTCAGGCAAGAAATGGTTACGCTTACGCACTCCTTGCTGCTCTCCTTTGCTCTCCTTCAAGTGCCCACTGTTACTGCTTTGTACACTGATGGCACATACAGTATTTGGGATCCAATGTTTCCTACTGAACATGTAATTTAGTTATTTAGTTAGTGAATGAATATGTGAATGAATACTATTTATTTTTCTGTTGCATGGTTACAGTCAGAAGACACTATTGCACAGGCAATAAACAGTAATCCTCTTGAATGACAAGCAGATACAGCTTCAAAAAGAAGCAGAAGAACTTGGGGAGTGGTATTTAAGGTTTACGGGTCTGGTAACCTGAGCATGATTTGCCCCTGGCTCTATCACATCATATAATTGCTTTTCAAAGATACTATTGCCCTCCTGTTTTTGACCAATTTTAATTTTGAGTAGTGGTATTCGGTATTTTCAAATTCTACATTTTGTAGAACTTTATAATTAGCATTTGTCAAGGTTCCGCTACTGCAGGGACCCCTTGATCTGCCTTTGGAAGATCTCTGCCTCTTCTCAAAGCCCCTCCCGTTCCAGGAGATCAAATCCTTTGCCTGCTTCCAATAGCATGGGTGTAGGCTTTAGACGTGGTGAATAAGTCACTCCAAACTCTCAGGGTACACAACAACACTTTACTTATTATATTAGGGTAATTACTTAATAGAGTGGTTATAATTCAGAAGCAAGTATGATAAAATCAAACAAACAAACAATCCAAGGTTCTCTAGCTTAACTTCAGACTACCTCTGTCCTCTGTAATCAGTCTCTCTCTGCTGCTAGCTCTCTCTCTAATCTGTCTCTCTCTGCAGTTAGGCTTTCTCTGCTGCTAGCTGACCACACCCCACACATATATAGCCTTCTCAGGAATGGAAGGTTATAATCATGTGACTTTGAACAGGAGATATAATTCTTAACTTCTATTGGGTAAACTAAAACTCTCAAACTCCCCCTCCCATCCTGAAGTGTTTGGGCCTTCAGGCTTCAACAAATCTAGGGAAGAGTTTGGGCCTTCAGGCTTCAGCAAACTTAAGCCTGAGTAGGCCTCAATCCATCACATCTTCCCCCCCTTCTCCTCAAGTGGAACAATTTCCCTTTTACAGAAGAGAATTGTGAAACGTTAACCTACACCAAAGGCAACTGTTTTTTGGTTATTTCCTAGACAAAGCATCGGCTATCACATTCTCCTTCCCAGGCACATGTTCAATGTTCATTTGAAATTCCTATTTTCAATTTCCAAGACCATCTCTGAAGCTTGGAGTTGGTATTTTGCATTGTTTGTATCCACTGTAAGGCATGATGATCAGTCCACAAAGTAAATTCTTGTCCAAAAACATAAGGCTTGAGCTTGTCCAGAGCCCACACTACTGCCAGACATTCCTTTTGGATCGTAGACAGGTTTCTCTCCCTGGGTAGAAGCTTCCTACTCAGGTAGGCTACTGGATGTTTAACAGAGTCATAGTCTTGTAACAATACTGCACCTATGCCAGTCTCAGAGGCATCTGTAGCCACAATAAAGGTTTTTTCAAAGTCAGGTGCTCTTAACACGGGCTTTGAGCTTAAAATGTCCTTTAGTCTATCAAAAGCTCTCTGACATTCATCAGTCCACACAATTTTGTCAGGTTTACATTTCTTGGTTAGATCAGTCAAAGGTCCAGCAATTTCACCAAAAAGGGGAACAAATCTCCTGTAATACCCAGCAAATCCCAAGAATGACCTGACCTGTTTCTTGGTTGTAGGTATGTCCCAGGTTCTGATAGCTTCAACCTTGTCCCATAATGGTGTGATATGACCATTTCCAACCCTGTGCCCTAAGTATACTACCTCTGGCACCTTCTGCACCTGTAAAACTACCCCACTCCTCTCATAGTGTGGCTTCATCATATTTACATGTACTACCCTGGGTCTTTTTTCAGATTTTTCTTTAACCACCACATAGGTTAAATCATCCATTTTCTCTCAGACTGTGTAGGGGCCTTCCCAAGCAGCCTTAAGCTTGTCTTTGCGCAGAGGAAGAAATATCATTACCTGATCCCCTACCTCAAATACTCTAGAGCGTGCCTTTTGATCATACCAGAACTTTTGCACCTCTTGGGCTTTGGTTACATTGGCTTGAACTAGTTTACAGAGTGTATCTAGGGTTTGTCTAAGTTTTAACACATAATCCACTACAGAGGTTTTGTTTTCTACGAGTTTACCTTCCCAGTTTTCCCTCAGGAGATCAAGAGGGCCTCTCACTCTTCTGCCATACAACAGCTCAAAAGGTGAGAATCCCGTTGATTCCTGTGGAACTTCCCTGTAGGCAAAAAGTAGGTGTTGCAGTTTGTCATCCCAGTCATTTGGGTGTGTGTTTACATAAGCTCTAATCATTCCTTTGAGTGTGGCGTTAAATCTTTCCACCATTCCATTGCATTGGGGGTGATAAGGAGTGGTTTTCAAGTGTTTTACCCCACAACACTTCCACAGACATTCCATTATCTCGGAGAGGAAATTTGACCCACAATCTGTTAAGATTTCAGAGGGAAATCCAGTTCTGAAAAATATAGTTAGCAAAGCCTCAGCTACAGATGGAGCATCTATAGAGGCTAGTGCTACAGCTTCCGGGTATCTTGTGGCAAAATCCACCACTGTGAGGATGTACTTTTTTCCCTTGCGGGTGGGTTTAGCGAAAGGCCCTACAATATCCATGCCCACCCTGAAGAAAGCTTCTCCTATAATACGCAGAGGCTGCAAAGGGGCTTTACTGTGATGCCCTGCCTTCCCCACACGCTGACAGGTTTCACAAGACCTGCAGTACTCTGCTACTTGCTTAGCAATTCCAGGCCAAAAGAAGTTTGCCATGAGCCTTTGTTTAGTCTTGTTTTTCCCCAAGTGCCCTGCGCATGGCACATCATGGGCTAGTTCTAGCAACCTTAGCCGGAATTGGTTAGGTACTACCAGTTGCTTTAGTGGTTCCCAGGTTAACTCTTGGGTTTTTGGTAACCACAGCCTATACAGCAATCCTTTCTCCCAAATAATCTGCTCCCTTCTTTCCTCAGAGAAGGGCCTCTCTTGAGGGAGAGCAACTCTTTTCAGAGGCTCCAAACTAGGATCGCTGAGGACTCCCTGCTTGAATTCCTCTACTCCTCTTAAATCAGGAAAAGAGGTCTCTAACGCCTTTTCCTCTACAGAACCACCTGCCTCGGTTGTTTCACTGGCTTTCAGGTCTACAGGTTGCATGGAGGCTTGTTCTGTTGTTTCGGTTTGGGGAGGGTCTGGGATTGGTTTTGGACCTTCCGGAATCACTGTGGGTTGTACCTCTAGTACCTTTTCTTTTACCCCATCAGCTTTTACCTGGTCTTGTCTTGAAAGTTCCTCCCTTTCCTTTTGCTTGCGGATTACCACACATATTTGAGCTTCTGGGCCCATTATATCCTTTCCCACAATGATAGGGGCAAATTGGGTTGGAGGTTCCATCACCCCAACTTCATACAGACCCCTCCATCCCCTCCATTCTATGGATAACCTCGCTACTGGGACTTCAAAGGAGGGACCATTCACTCCCTGGATCTCAATAGACATTCCTGGTACCAAATCTTCAGGTGTCACCAAATCTGCTCGGATCAGAGAAACATCAGCTCCAGAATCCAACATTGCCATAATGGTCTTATCCTTTACATAAACAGGTTCTTTAAACTGATTATTAACCTCTTTCCTGTTGGTGATCACAAATCCACAATTATAAGGTTTTTTTATGGTTGCTACACCTTGTGGCTTGGTTTGTTCGGGTTTAGGACTACCTAGGTTAGCTGGTGTTATTGCTTGTAACTTGGGACAGCTACTCCTGATCTGGCCTGTCTGACCGCACGAATAGCAGGCACGGTCTCTGGGGTGAGAAGGATCAAAAGGAGGTTTTTTGATCTCCTTTTTACTTGGGGCTTCCCATTTCCCACCCTTCTTCTCAGACTCAATCCTGGGGCCTAACCCTTCCCGGTTTTCAATCAGTTTGTCAGCCATTTCTGCAGCTTGGTTTACAGTTTCAGGATCTTTATCCTTAACCTTCAGTTTTATTTCTCTGGGCAACCGAAAATAAAACTGATCCAGGGCCATAAGCTCTAGCACCTTTTCTCTGTTGTCAGCTTTTGCTTCATCCACCCATTTTAGCAGCAGGTTTTTTAATTTTGTTGCAAACTCTACCATAGATTTACCAGGTTGAGGCGTTAACCCTCTGAACTTTTTCCTAAAGTGCTCAGGGCCTAACCTGAACCTTTTAAACACTGTTTCTTTGAATTGAGCATAGGAAACAGCCTCCCCCTCTGGCATGCTATTATAAATCTCTGCCAGCTCCCCTTTGATTAAATTAGGCACAAACTTCATGTAATCACCCTCCTGCAATCCCCACTTCTGTGCTGCCCTTTCAAAAGTGGTCAGGAACACTTGTGGGTCTTCTCCTGGGGTGTATGCTGTGAAGTCCTTCGGGGTAACTCTGACAGGCTGCTCCTGTTTCAATTGCATCATCCTTTCCTCGTGTCTGCGTTGCTCTTCCTGGGCCTTAAGTTGCTCCTGCCGCACTTTTTCCTCGTGTCTGCGTTGTTCTTCTTGGGCTTGAAGTTGCTCTTTCTGGGCCTGAAATTTCTCCTGGTGCAGCTTTTCCTCATGTCTGCGTTCTCCTCCCGCACCTTTTTCTCGTGTTTGCGTTGTTCTTCCCGCACCTTTTCCTCGTGTTTGCGTTGTTCTTCCTGGGCCTTAAGTTGCTCCTTCTGCAGTCGAAGCCTTTCCCACTCTAACCGGGTCTCTTCTTCCTTCTGCTTTGCCACTAGCCGCAGTTCCTGTTCTCGGAGCTCCCATTCTTTTGTTTGGGGTCCTGCTACACTAGGGCTAGAGGGTGCAGCTCCTTCTATTGCCGCCTGGGAGATCAGCATAACTTTCAGTTCTTCTGCTGTTTTCTCCTCCCATGGCAAATTGTCCTTTTTACACTGCTCAATCAGGGCAGTTTTGTTCATAGAGAGGTATTGGCTCATCTTAATTGCCTCACTGGGTCCCTATTCCACAGTCCTGAAGTTAAAACATACACTGCTTTTGCCAGCTCTATTAGTAAAAAACCCAATTTCTGTTTGGAGTGCTTAATCTCACTGTTCAGGATCGCTCCGCTGCCACCATCTGTCAAGGTTCCGCTACTGCAGGGACCCCTTGATCTGCCTTTGGAAGATCTCTGCCTCTTCTCAAAGCCCCTCCCGTTCCAGGAGATCAAATCCTTTGCCTGCTTCCAATAGCATGGGTGTAGGCTTTAGACGTGGTGAATAAGTCACTCCAAACTCTCAGGGTACACAACAACACTTTACTTATTATATTAGGGTAATTACTTAATAGAGTGGTTATAATTCAAAAGCAAGTATGATAAAATCAAACAAACAAGCAATCCAAGGTTCTCTAGCTTAACTTCAGACTACCTCTGTCCTCTGTAATCAGTCTCTCTCTGCTGCTAGCTCTCTCTCTAATCTGTCTCTCTCTGCAGTCAGGCTTTCTCTGCTGCTAGCTGACCACACCCCACACATATATAGCCTTCTCAGGAATGGAAGGTTATAATCATGTGACTTTGAACAGGAGATATAATTCTTAACTTCTATTGGGTAAACTAAAACTCTCAAACTCCCCCTCCCATCCTGAAGTGTTTGGGCCTTCAGGCTTCAACAAATCTAGGGAAGAGTTTGGGCCTTCAGGCTTCAGCAAACTTAAGCCTGAGTAGGCCTCAATCCATCACAGCATTGTATTGGATATATTATTCACTTTTCTACAGAAGTGTGTTTGTTTCTTGTATTAGTGCTTTTGGTATATATAGTGTTGAGGCAGATACCTCATAACTTGACAAGTTAATGACCTGGTTGGCGTGACACGACAGCCCACTATGGCTTAATTTACCTGCGGGGGCTGTCGCATTGTGCCTGGGGTCTGCGAGCGCCCAGTGTCCCATGGCTTGTGGTGTCATGTGAACCCAGGTGGAAGACAGTGCTTGAAGGTTAGACATCCCTAAAATAACCCATGGCTTGTTTTAGGGTTATTAAGCCATGGTGGGCTGTCGTGTTGTGTAAACCAGGTCAATATGTGAGAAATACAGTTGGCTGTTTACCTGATTTTAATTTATGATTTCTCCTGCACATAATAATTTTTATTTAAATGACCATTTATGTTCATTATTCATTAATTTTGTGTTTCATTATTCCATGCTCTGCCAGTTTTCTGCTTCAGTTGACTCATCCTCATAACACATAGGTTGATCAATCATTGAGTTACAATAAAAAGTAGTGTAATTAACAACTGCAATTAAACTTTGTTGATATTTCATCAATTGGCCATATCAACATTTGCATACAGAGCAGATACATGTATTAAAATCCATAAGTAAAATAATCGATTGTATGCTGTACTATTTTCAAAGCACTAATTTGAACAGGATCTGCTGTGATTTTCTCAGGACCATTTTCAAGGATGACTTTGTGACATATGTTACCAGCATGTGACGGTTTTGTGATTGTACAGTGGGATCTTTGTAGAGCCTTTCTTCACAGTCCAAACTCCACCCAGCTTAGCAACCCCTGTACCAATTAGCTACACCTTTGTGTATTAATACAAAGTATTAACTTTGTACCAAGTAGGGATGTTTGAGGAATTTGATCTTTGTGAATTTTGTTACAGATTGACATTGACCAGATTAATGTGTGGATCAGGATTTAGTTGTCCCATGGCTTTTCCATTTCCCAAATGTTTCAATGCGTTTCTCAACTCAAAAAATGTATAACAATGAGTTCAAAATGCTTATTTTGAGAGAAAATACATTTAAAAATACATATTTAAATGGAACTTTTTGTGTGACTTTTCTTAAGGTAGATTGATGCAGATACAGGACAGAATGGATTTATGAACGAACACATGTGAAAGTGTTGTGAACCAGAAATAGATTGATTTGTTTATCCCCATGGCCAATGTCATCATCATCATCATCAGGCGATCACTCGTGACCGAGTAAGATTGTCTTCCGGGATAAAAGGAGGAGATTCTAAAGAAAGATTGTGTAGACTCTAGCGATGGGTCCGTAAGTGACTGTGGAGGCCAATTCTAGATCCACACAGCTTCCCACAGTGAGGACACAGGTTACCAGATAGAAGATGGTCCTGTAAAGGATTCATTTGACGTGCTTTTCGCTTAGCACGTTTCTCCCTTTCACCTTGCACTCGGGCTTCTTCAAAGTCCATGGATCCTTTGTGAAAGGCCAACCTCCATTTAGATCGTTCATGGGCCAGAGCTTCCCAGTTTTCGATGTTTATATTGCATTTTTTTAGATTAGCCTTATGAACATCTTTAAACCTCTTATATTGACCACCGATATTCCGCTTTCCATCCTTGAGTTGGGAGTAAAGTAACTGCTTTGGGAGACGGCAGTCAGGCATTCGAACAACATGACCGGTCCACTGAAGTTGGCGTTGAAGGATCATTTTTTCAATGCTAGTAGTCTTTGCTTCTTCCAGTACACTGACATTTGTTCGCCTATCTTCCCAAGTAATTTGCAGGATTTTCCGGAGGCAACGTTGATGAAACCTTTCAAGGAGGTGGAAGTGACGTTTATAGATAGTCCATGTTTCGCAGGCATACAATAAAGTTGGTAATACAATGGCTTCATAAACCAGTGTTTTGGTCTTCTTACAAATATCCCGATCCTCGAACACTCTATGTTTCATTCGAGAAAATGCGGCACTTGCGGAGCTCAGACGATGCTGGATTTCACTGTCGATGTTAGCTGTAACAGAAAGATAGCTGCCAAGATAGAGAAAATGATCGACATTTTCCAGTATTGTCCCGCCAAGCTGGATAGATGGCATCACCAAAGGATTGGCTTGCACTTGCTGATGAAGCACTTTGGTTTTTTTGATGTTAAGTGAGAGACCAAGTTTTTCGTATGCTTCTGCAAAAGCATTTAGGATAGTTTGGAGATCATCCTCTGAATGTGCGGAGACCACATTTCCATCAGCATACTGAAGTTCCACAACGGAGGTTGTAATTACCTTACTTTTTGCTTTCAGCCTGCTGAGATTAAAAAGCTTTCCATCTGTTCGATATATAATTCCCACACCGGTGGGAAGTTTCCCCTCGACAAGATGTAAAACCATGGCGATGAAAATGGCAAATAATGTTGGGGCGATAACACATCCCTGTTTAACACCTGATCCCACTTTAAATGGAGCACCATGAGAGCCGTTGTTGTCCAAAACCGTTGCCGTCATGTTGTCATGGAGAAGTCGCAAGATATTCACAAATTTATTGGGGCATCCAATTTTCATAAGGATAGTCCAGAGAGCTGTACGGTCTACAGTATCAAAGGCCTTAGCCAAATCGATAAATGCCATATAAAGGGGTTGATTTTGCTCCCGGCATTTTTCTTGGAGCTGACGTGCAGTAAAAATCATGTCTACTGTCCCTCTAGAGGGGCGGAAACCATATTGAGTTTCAGGGAGGATCTCTTCTGAAATAGATAGAAGACGGTTTGCGAGAATCCTAGCAAATATTTTACCTGCGGTTGCTAAGAGAGAAATGCCCCGATAGTTTCCACAGTCTGTTCTATCACCCTTCTTAAAGAGGGTGATAATTATGGCATCCCTGAAGTCTTCTGGGATCTCTTCTCTTATCCAGATTTTTTCGATGAGTTTATGAAGATGTTGTACAAGTTCGGGCCCCCCTTCTTTAAAGATTTCAGCAGGAATCCCATCTGGTCCACTAGCTTTGTTGTTCTTCATTTGATTAATGGCTTTTTTTACTTCATCCAAAGTGGGGAGTATTGCAAGTTCCTCTTTAATTTGTTTTTGCGGGATTTGCGAAAAAATCTCATTATCCACCTTAGACTTACGATTTAAAAGGTCATAATAATGCTCTTTCCAACGCAGTGCAATAGACTCTTTGTCTTTTAAGAGTTTGGTGCCATCTTTTGATTGTAAAGGGTTTGTACCATAGGTTTTTGGTCCATAAATGGCCCTTGTGGCCTTAAAAAAGCCCACAGCAGAATCTCATGGCCAATGTACAGAACATCAAACTCCTATTTTGAACATCTCCTGCCATTTTGCCAGCCTTCAGAGCAGTTTTGTTTTCAGGATGCTCTTGCTGGGTCCTTCTGTTTCAGGGTGGACAGTAGCACAAAAAAGCAAGGGATAAGCCATGGTTCTGGGTTCAGACATCATGGCAAGCCATGGGTTAAACAAGCCAGACTTCATAAGCCAACAACTAGCCATAGGTTCTACTTGTGGTTTGTAACTGGTTAACAAACCACCATTTGTTTACAAGGATGAGTTTGGACACAATGACAAGCCAGAACTCAACAAACCACACCATGGCTTAGCGTTATGTATGAACTAGGCCAGTCATTCAGTCAAATAAATAAACTGGAAGCCTTCTCGTTGTGACAATTGCATAAGGGCTACGGTCCATCTTGGATGGTTGCCCCATGTTACTGGAGTGCCTGCTTCGTGCCAATTTGAACAGCCACTGCACGTTGATCTATACTGGCTTGGCCCAGCTCTTGTTCCTGTGGGGTCTACAAACATAATTCTGTGTTGAAAGTACACTTTGATGATACTTTCAAGGATTATGGCTTAACACTTCCAAGTGAAGTTGGGAGTTTCAAGATCCAGAAAGAGGTAAAACTTGTTTATCTCATGTGACTTCTGATATCAATCACATAAAAACCCATTCTTTTTGGAAGGTGTGATGATCTTTTTTCTTTTTCTTTTTAAACCAAGAGTTAGACTGATGCCATGAATAAATATGACCCCCAAGAATAAGCTGCCTTGGGTTCCTTGCAGGAAAAAAGGCGGGGTATAAATATAATAAATAAATAAATAAAAAACTTTATCTTAGGGTGCTTAATTTCTTTATTGGGTTTTTGTTTTGTTTTGTTGAAAGTATTTTTATCTCGCTCCTTAGCCAAAAAGGCTCCTGGAGTGGCTTCGGTGCAATGAGGAAGACAAGACATTCCCCCACCTGCAGGCTTACAGTCTAAAAATGATTTGGAACTATTATGCATTCCATATCAGTTCAGCATCCATATTTTCTCAGTGATGTGTGCAGTCTTTTGCTCTCACATGCATTTATCATAGATTGGTGTCTTGCATGCTAGAAAACCTAAAAGAGGCAGCCTCTTCCGCAGAACTGCTGTGGGTGACAATAACAGGCTAGTTCGTCCTTCTTGGAAACAATCTTTGACCATTTTAATCCTGAAACCGAATAAGGATCCGGCAGACTCAGGATCTTATAGACCAATTTCATTAATTAATCAAGATGCAAAATTAATGTCTGCAATATTAGCTAGAAGAATGAATAGTTTTGTTAGTAAGTATATTGGCTTAGACCAATGTGGTTTTGTACAAGGTACACAAATGGCAGATTTGACTAGAAGAGTGTTAAATATAATATATTTAATTAAGAAAAATAATTTGAAGGCAGGGGTTTTAGCATTAGATATTTTCAAGGCCTTTGATTGTGTGGAATGGCCAGCATTAAAGAGGATAATAAAAACTATGGGGTTTGGTGAAAAGTTTCGAGGAGTTATTGATCAATTATATGCTCAAAATATGACGTCAGTTGTAGTAAATGATGGTATAACAGATCAAATTTTTCTAGGCCGAGGTACTAGACAGGGCTGTCCCCTTTCCCCAATCTTATTTGTGCTAGTTATGGAGGTTTTGGCAAATGTAGTTAGAGAGGATAGTAATTTAGAAGGGATAGGGATAAAGGATAAGATAAAAATTAATCTTTTTGCAGATGATACTCTGTTAACAATTGAAAATCCCATGGAAATGATGGATAGGCTAGAGAATCATTTAAAGGAGTTTAGGGATGTTACGGGGTTGCAAGTAAATTGGGATAAATCTGAGATTATGTTGTTTAATTATAGTAAAATAGAGGAGCTAGAAGGGATTAAAAAAAGATCAAATATTAAGGTGAAAAGTATAATTAAATATTTAGGTATAGATATATTAAAAGAGCTAGAAAAAATAGAACAAAATTTTAGAAAGTTAAAGAATGAGGTAAAAAAAAAGATAGAGGAATATAAAAAAATTGGACTTTCATGGTTTGGTAGAATAGCTTTGATAAAAATGAAGATATTACCAAAGATAATTTTTTTATTTAGAATGATACCATGTTGTTTATCAGAGAAGGAAATTAAGGAATGGCAAGCAATAATTAATAATTTTTGTAATGGGGGGAAAAAGGCGAGGATTACTAAGAGTAAATGGTATAAATCCCAAAAAGAAGGTGGGCTTGGCCTTCCTAATATCAAGTGGTATTATATAGCTAATCAGTTAAGGTTTATAATGGATATTTTAGTTAAGAAGAATATTTTGTGGTTAGAAATAGAAACGCAGGAAATAGAAATTGGGATGGAAAAATTTTATTTTAAAAAAAAAACTAATAGTAGGGTAAAAAGAATAGAAAATCCTTCTTGAAAAATATGGTAGGGATTTGGAATAGTAATAGACAGATTTTTATACCAGGGATATCCCCGTTAACTCCAGTGGTAGCAATGGAGGACTTTCCAGAAAATGCACAGCATTGGGAAGCTATATTTAGGGAAAATAAGGTTATCAAATTAATGGATTGGATGGGAAAAATTGAGACTAGACAACAAATATCGGAAATGATTGGGCCAGGTAGAATTTCGTGGTTAAATTTAATGCAATTAGATCAGTGGACTAAGAAATGGAAAAAGAGAAATGAGCATGAGAGGGAGTTTACTGGATTTGAAAAGAAAGTGTTGTCTAGAGAACTTATAGAAGGGAATGTATCTTCCAGAGGGTTAACTAAGGAGATATATAAAATGTTTCAGAGGATTGAAGCGAAAAAAGATAACCTTAAGATGATATGGGAAATGGAATTTGAGGAGGAGATATCGAATGCGGGGTGGAGAAATATTTGGGGCAGACGTATATTAAGAAATATGTCAGTAAGGATAAAAGAGAATTTTTAAAAAACTGTTTGGAGATGGTATCTGACTCCAGTAAGATTAAACAAAATAGATAGTGATTGTGCTCCATTGTGTTGGAGAGGATGTCAGGAACTTGGAACTTATGGTCATATGTGGTGGAGTTGCAAAAGCGTATTGGATTTTTGGAATAAATTTTTTGTAGAAATTTCAGAAATTATTGGCATTAATTTGGAGGTCTGTCCAAAATTAGCATTGTTATCAATAACGGAGAAACTTCTGTGCTCACAAGAGAAAAAGGAATTAATTGTAAGTTTATTAGCGGCAGGGAGATTACTGATAGCAAGGAATTGGAAAGTTCAACACCAGTACTTAATAATAGATTGGTATAAAGAGGTTTGGGATATTGCTTTAAATGATAAACTAACATGTAGTATTAAATGTAAAAGGGGACAATTAAAGAAAAATAATGTTAAGGATATATGGGGACCATTTTTAGATTATGTTTTAGTAAAGGGAAAGGGGAGTAAGCCATGTCATGATATGATGTATTTTTGGAATATAGATTAATAATGGATTATGTGGATAGAATTGGTTTTGGTCCCGGGGTGACGGGTGCACTTGGAGTTTATGATTTGTAGGTTTATGTTTTTTGTATGTGTGTTCATTTAAAAATATAAATAAAAATTTAAAAAAAACAACAACAAAAGAAACAGGCTAGTTCGTTGATATCCTTCTTAAACTGCTGTGCCTAGAACTGAACACAGTACTCCAGGTGAGGTCTGAGCAAAGCAGAATTACTTCTCACAATCTGGGCACTGTTTCTGTTGATGCTGCCTAGAATTTCATTAGCCTTTTTAGTTGCTGCATCACACTTCTTACTCATGTTTAGCTTTTGGTCCACTAAAATCCCTAGATCCTTTTCACATGTACTGCTGTTAAGACAGGTGTCACCCAGCCTGTGTTTTTGCACTTGATTTTTCCTACCTAAAATGCAGAACTTTACATTTATCTCTCTGAAATTAATTTTGTTAGCTTGGACCCAGTTCACCATGCTGTCAAGATCATCTTGAATCCTGTTTCTGTCTTCTAAGGTATTAGCTACCCCTCCTAGTTTGTTGTCATCTGCATATTAATGAGGATCCCCTTTACAGCTTCATCATAGTCATTTATAAAGTTATTGAACAATACCAGATGTGGGACAGAACCCTGCAACCCACTTGGCACTTCTCCCCAGGTTGATGAGGAACTATTGGCAAAGTCTCTTCGGGTACAGTCTATAAATCAGCTACAAACCCACCTAACAGTAGCATTGTTTAGCCCACATTTTACCAGTTTTCCAACAAGAATGAGGACCGTGTATATTTTGTAATCCCACCTCCTATAGCAGGGGTGGACAAGTTGTGGCCCTCCAGATGTTTTGGCCTGGATCTCCCAGCATCCCTCATACTGTTTATGCTGGCTAAGGCTGATGGGAAGTGTAGGCCAAAATATCTGGAGGGCCACAAGTTGCCCACCCCTGTCGTTTACGAATGATGAAACCTAGGTATGGTATGAAAAGGGCCTGGTGAGTATTGGGAATAGCAAGGTGAATAGAAATGTAAATACCTTTTTTTTTTTTTTTTAAAGAATAAAATGCGGTCTTAAAATATTCTTTGTAAACAGAACTTTTAAATGACCGGGTAATTTTCTCATTAGAAAACTAATAATTTTCCTAAGCTGTCTTCCTGGTAAAACACATAACTGCAAAGTCAGTGGACTCCCTTTGGTGTTTATAACTTCCAGTTTGAGAACAAAGCCAAGCCATAGATTTTTCAGAGTTCGAGTAGCTGCATGTTTCAGGAGGTTGATCGCTTGGTCAATAATGTAGGTTTCTGAGCACAGCCAGTACTTTTTCCAGCTGCTTTACAGTGATATCTTGAAGCTTAAAATGTAATCTGCATGGGTAAGCCACAAAAGCCACTTTATATTAAAGCAGACCCAGACAGTAAATCACAACTGAACAGCTGGCAGCACTACTAAAGTAATAAACTTATTTATTAAAAAATCTAAACAGAAGAATTATATTAAAAAGTAAGGCATAATTTCTATAGAGCACTGGATATAGTTTAAAAGTAAAACTGGGAAGTGTTCTAGATTAAGGGCCAAATTTATGAACATCTGTTCTGGCACTTTCTGTGGGATATTCATGCTCTTTACAATAAAAGTGTGAAGCAAGTTTCTCTCCTTCTGCCCTCTCATATTAATTGTGCTTTTCTGCAGTTCATAAACCTCTTATTTGACCTTACACAAGTAGGGTTTTTGCCCTCCTTTACACACTCGTTAAAATAATTACTGTGTTATTTGCCAAAAAGCAAGTGCTATTGCAGGATCAGACTCACAGGGTAGTGTGGGGGTGATGGTGGTATGCTTGTGTTCATTTATTCCCAAAAGTTGACATGTCGAGCAGTGCCTGAGTTTTGAATATTTTTTTCCTCGTGCTTCTAAAATTATTTTGATACTGAGATCATAATGGAGACTGGACATTGCCAGGGTTGTGCATGTGCTAGAGTTTCACAGAAGCACTGAAACACCTCAGAGTGTGGTACTGGCTGCAGAATTTATTTTCCTGAGAATCAGAACTTTCATTAAAACACATACCAATTTCTAGTGTCTTATGGATATAAAGATTGGCTTGACTTTATATAGATAATCTGAAACCTGAAATTTTGACCGCCACAGGGATTGTTGATTACAGGGGGCAAAGCTTCAGTGCCTTGTTTACCCATTACCGTAATCTGATATTTGGTAAATCAGTACAGGCTGAGATTTAGGAAAATCTAAAGAGAACACTGCATTTGGAATAGGAATATTTATACAAGGTTAACTTTCCATTAATTAAAACAAAACAGCTGTTTAAGGCACCCACTTAAGTTTTGTGGAACTGTTTTATGTGTTTTTACCTCACTTCTTTCGCTGGACTTTTCTGTCCTGGCATCGGCACAGCTGCATCACCCGTTGCCATTCCCCTTTTAACCTCTAATTTTAATTAAGAAACTTTAAATCAAATGCCTTTTTTAAAGCTTCGAGCTGAGATTGGGGAAAATAAAACTTCACAGCTAGCCCAGAGGTAGGTGAACAGCTGTTTAAGAGCCACAAGCCCCCCAAAAAAAGTTTTAAAAAGTGAGGTTTGTACCTAGATTTCACCTATCGAAAGCTCTTTGGCTTTGGTTAGCTGCTTTTAACTTGTTGATTTTCTTCCTTTTTAAGGGAGGGGAAAACAAGCACCATGTAATTGAAATATAATGGCCCTTGCTATTTCTCTTGTTACTCTTTTTGTGACTAATACAAGAGAGTAACACCCAATAGACATAGAAGAAGGAGGAATTTTAAACTCCTAACACCTTTTCTTGTGGGGTGGAGGACTTGAAATAAAAACATCAGTAAATATTGTAGATCAACTAATTAAAACATTATATAATGTGCACTTGGATAATAAAAGAGCCATCCAACATTTACTAGCCAAGTGTGCATTGTGCCAGTGTTTTAAAGGAGCCAGTCCACATTATATCCAATGCATTGGATCCAGACTTAGTCATGCTTAGAGTAGGCCCACTGAAATCCATGGGACTTAACATATTTATCCCATTCATTTCAATGGATTTACTGTAAGCATTACTGAATCCAACCCAGTGTTTTTATTTTCTTGAAGAGGTTTTATAAGCTCAAAATATATTGGGCTATTCAATACATTTATGTTAGCACCTGTTACTGAATTTACTTTTTCTTTCCCTGGTTCTTTTTGTGGCTGCTCTTAAATCACTTTTTGAAAACAAGAATACAGAAGAAACTAGAAGGATGAAAAGCCACAGGGCGGAACTGCACATTCAGTGGAAACCTGGATGTGGGAACTGAACAGTTGTTTTGGTGGAAGAGTGCAATTTTCAACCAGTGAAGCAGGGTAGAGGGGGTGCTGTTTCCCTCCAAACCTCAGGCATTCTTCTCTCCCCCACCAGCTATGTGTTTGCTGCACTGCAGAGAGAACACGAGGCATTTGTTATGTTCTTGTCAGTCCATACTCACGGTTGTTTACAGGTTCTTTAGACAACATTGTGACCCTCCAGTTTTGTTTCTGTTTGTAAACAGCACTTTCTGCAAGTTTTTTTTTTACAGCAGGGAAAATGAGGTATTATTTCTGATAGCAAAAGAAAGTGCAATTTCCTCTTCTGTATTTCCGCTATTCTGCTATAGCACAGTGCCACCTAGAAGTTGCATAGCAGAAAAGCAGTAAAGGAAACACTCTTCATGTGGACAGAACTAATGTGTAGTTCTGTCCACAATGTCTGTATTTAGTGTTCATTCTGTATCCCACAGATGATAGTGGGGCTTTGATATAAGAGTGTTTTGGATTACAAGCACGGCTCCGGAACAAATTATGCTCTCAATCCAAGGTATTACTGTACTCTTGTAGCCCAGTTCAAAGCCAGCAAGGTGCTTAGGCAGCATCCCTAGTTGCAACAGACTTTGCTAACCTCTGATCTCAATTATGTGATGAAACCAAAAGTAGATGCAGCGGATTAACAGCCTTGTGCCTCCTTCATGCAGAGACACAGGACTTAATTTAATGTGTAGTTCTGTTCACAATGTCTGTATTTAGTGTTCATTCTGTATCCCACAGATGATAGTGGGGTTGTGCTGTGCAGTAATACCTTGGATTACAAGTAACTTGGTCTGAGAGCGTTTTGCAAGACAAACAAATTTTTTTAAAAAATTTGACTTGATAAACGAGCAAGGTCTTGAAAGACAAGTAGTGCAGGGATGTAACTGCTCGCCTCAAGTGGGCGTAGCGGGCCGAAATCGGCCCCGCTCATGCCCGCCAGAGACTCGCTTTGATATAAGAGTGTTTTGGATTACAAGCACGGCTCCAGAACAAATTATGCTCTCAATCCAAGGTATTACTGTACTCTTGTAGCCCAGTTCAAAGCCAGCAAGGTGCTTAGGCAGCATCCCTAGTTGCAACAGACTTTGCTAACCTGTTTTCAAGTAATACATTATAAATATATACAACTGATGTTTCAGAGGAAGGTGAAACATAAGGGTTCTGATTACATTAAGGATAGTCTCCTCCCATATGTACCTGCCCAGACACTAAGATCTTCAGCGGTCCTTCTCCAAGAGCCCCTGCCAAAGGAAGTGAGGCAGGTGGCTACCAGGAGGAGGGCCTTTTCTGTTGTGGCACCCCAGTTATGGAATGAGCTCTCCAAAGAGGCTCACCTGGCGCCTACATTGTACTCTTTCTGGCACCAGGTGAAGACCTTTCTATTCTCCCAGGCATTTTAATCATTTTAATCTTGTATTTGTTTTAACTCTGTTATTGTAATTTGAACGGCTGCTGCTAGCTTTGTTGTTGTTTTAATCTGTAGTTTTAAATCTTATATTTATATTTTATTATATTTTATGGTTTTAACTGTTGTGAACTGCCCAGAGAGCTTTGGCTATTGGGCGGTATAAAAATGTATTAAATCAATCAATCAATCAATCAATTAATCAATAAACAATATGAAATAACTGCTGGATTCAGCCTAAATGGCTTGTGCTTCCTGGGAGGAACCAGGATGTAGTTATGGGGCAACACCCACTACTTCTGGCCCGAGGAGAGAGTGGCCACAACCTGAGAGAGCTCTGTATAGGAGACTTTGTTTAAGTAACACTTGTAAGTTTGTTAGGGTCTGTTTTAATCTCTGGGGTGCTGTCCACCAACTTTGAAACAGGCATCTTACCTTTTTTTGGGGGGGGGTATTCATAGTATCTAAACACCACTTTCAGTAAAAATGACAAAGAGTCTTGTGACACCTTAAAGACTAACAAATTAAGGTGCCACAAGACTCTTTGTGGTTTTTGCTGCAACAGACTAACATGGGTATCCCTCTGGAAATTGTTACAATGGAAAACACTTCCAGTAGGATACTAGGTGAGGATGGATTTTAGAATAACTTGGCAGCTGGTAAAGATTCTTTGGGGTACTGACAAATTAATCAGTAAAACAAAGCTATTGTAAATATTACTCAGCATTTGAACTTTGACTTAGAACTTAAGAAGTGTTGCCATTATTCTGAATATTGCCAAAACATTTTTCTTCATTTGTATGGTCTTTGCTTTTGGATTCCTAGATAGCATGTGAGTTGTTTTAAATGTAGTTTGCTTTTTTTTTTAAGAGAGTGCTCAGAAAATAGAGCCTTTAAAAATTGTATTCTTATGCTTTTATTGTATTTTAATGTGTTTTGTTTTAATAATTTTAATTGTGTCTGTAAGCTGCCTTGAGTGCCATTTTTTGGTAGAAAGGCAGAGCAGAAAATCAATCAATCAATCAATCAACTGGTACTTTAAACAACTTATTTATTTACGGTAGAAAATATCTTAGGGCCAAACTAAATATGAACTTAAATGCATCTTTGCATCTAACATGCAGGGTTTTTTTTAAAAAAAGCAAACTGTATCAGCTGCTGGTGGTGGGTCAATAATTAATGAGATCAGGAGGGGGAATTTAACCCTTTTCTCTCTTGCTGCTAGTTTTTTTATTGGGAGAAAGTTCAAGCGATAAATTGCAAAGTAAGAATGAGTAATGGTATGTGTCCATGTACCAGTCTTGCTTGTACACTATGAAGGGTTTTAAAAAAAATTATTACTACATTTATATCCCACTTTTTTCCCTACAAGGGACACAAGGTGGCTTGTATGATCCTCCTTTCCATTTTTCCTCACAACAACCTTGCAAGGTAGGGCAGGATGAGCGTCACCCAGTGTGCTTCATGGCTGAGTGGGGACTAAAACCCGGGTCTCCTGAGTCCCAGTCCAACACTCTCACCACTACACCACACTGGCTCTCTCACTGGGTTTGAAGAAGAATGCAGATTATGTTTGAAATGACTTAATGCTAGACAATCACAATAGCAATAATACTAGCTTGGCCTGAAATTGGTAAGATATTGTTGTGCCTTATGTAAGTAATTTGGTACACAGAAGGAAAAATCTAAGGTATCTAAAGCTTTAATACGTCTGCTGAAGATGGTGAATTAATGAGTTGTGGAATATCTGTGGAGCTAAGTTGTGTAGGTAGTCTAGGAAGTGTATAATTTAGAGCTGTGGAAGAAAGCTCCATAGGTCAGAACATGAGTTTTTATGGACCCGTTGAAAGGCAGTTCTACACAGCGGTATTTGTAGAAACTGTTCAGAAGCTGAAAACATTGATTCAGCTCCATTTCTCCAGTACTATTTCAAAACAACATCATATCTGTGCAGCTTGCTTTTTTGTTTCCCTTTCAGGAGTCCTCCACTGGGGCCCAGGGTCAAGATAGGTGCTGAACACAGAATATTTTATCATTGTCCTGTCCTACCCATTTGCAGCACATTGGATGCTATTCCTACTGCGCATTGATATTTATAGCTTCTAGTACAGGGCTCTCCAACCTTGGGTCCCCAGATGTTGCTGGCCTACAGCTCCCAGCATAGCCAGCCAGCATGGCTAATGGCAAGGGATTCTTGGAGCTGTAGTCCAGCAACACCTGGGGACCCAAGGTTGGAGAGCCCTGTTCTAGTATATTATAGATTGTCCACTTAGGCTATGAAAAACTAGAATTCTTTCTTCTTTAGTATTGTTTTCGCTTTCATACATGGGCAGCACAAACATTAGTGCATGAGAAACACATGCTTGCAATCGAATTAATTTTGTCTGTCTTTACCTAATAACTATCTGTCATGCTGTCTATCTGAGGGGTGACATAAACAGTGGTTTATTTTGTATTTGAAATAACTTCCTGGTGGTTGTTAATGTGACACACATAGTTTGCCTGACATGAGCATAAGCAGATCACGTTAGATACTTTCCCAATAACCTAAAAAGTATTGTGTAAATCTGTTCTGGAACTGTATTTATTTCTGACCAAACTAGCAGCATGTTTTTTGGGTGTGTGTGTGGTTTTTTTTTTAAAAGCCTTGCTTGGAAGTATGTGATTTCAGTGAGAAAAAAGGCTTGAAAAGGTCAGTAGAGCTTTTAAGTACAAAAGGTTGCAGTTCCTTTATTTTGCATTTCATTCTGAGAGAATACCTTAGAATAATACCATTATTCTAAGTTGCAAGCACAATAAGAGAGTGCCTGCAAAAGAAACTTGGAACCTTCATCAGATCAAGCTACTGCCAAGTTGTGGGAGAATAATGGGGTGGAGGAATGGGGAGCAAGATGAAGGTTAAGTCCAAGGTGAGGCAGAAGCAAAGTTGGTCTGTTAAAGGTAACAGCAACACCAGAATCCTCTTGCTGCTCAGTGAGTAAAATTGACCAGGAAGGCTTTACTGACCTGGAAGTCAGAGAAACCCACATAGCCTGCTCTGAGAAGGTTTCCTTGCTGGCCTGACTGGTTCCCCTGTAGTTCCCTTCTCTGGCCAGAGTCAGCTACTGGTGACTCAGTTCCTACCCAAACAAAATCACTCGATCCCAGGTTCAGGATTCGCTGTGGGCCTGGGTTCCAACAACTTTGCACTTCTGTATACAAATGAACCCAACCAATGAAATAGCTGTGTTTTAAAGAACATTCTCCAGATCAGCCTTCTCCAGCCTGCTGCCCTCTAGATGTTTTGGACTGCAAATCCCACCAGCCCAGCCAGCATGACCAATGCTCAGCAATGCTGGCAGCTGTGGTCTAAAACAACTGGAAGGCACCAGGTTGGGGACAGCTGCTCCAGAGTAACAATACCTTAGTCCAGCTTGTCTTGTCACTCTCCCTTTGAAATCCCTCCAGCTCTCAAAATACTGCATCTATAGTTTCTAGTAATCCTGATCTTGTGGGAATCTGTTACAATCCAGAGCAAACCGGAGTTTTCTTTATGCATTCCAATAACAGTAAGGGAGCAATCCTGTGGCCCCTAGACCCTGTCTGAGGGGCCATAGGATGGTTCAGATTCCCGGCTCCACGGTCTGAGACAATGCTCCAACCTCAGAGCTGGGAATGTCAGCCCTAATCCCCTCCCCTCCCCCTCCCAGCTGGCGTGGAAAGAACTGTGCTGCCTGCTCTCCAAGGTTGGGAAAGTGACCACAGAGAGGGGTACATGGGGGAGGTTTGCGGGGAGGGAAGGAGACTGGAAAGGCCAGGATACGAGGTATTCTGAAGCTGCTCCAGACTCCTTCCCTCCCACTCCGAGATGCCATTGCTAGACAGCCAAAAACCACCATCTAGCAAAAATGCAGAGCAGGGAGGCGGAGATCGCCTCCACCACTCCTCCCGCTCTGCATTGGATGCCCATAAGCCTCTGAATATGGGGGCTTATGGGCATCCCAGTAGGATTGCACCCTAAGTGATTATTTGGAGGATCAGCACGTATTAGCAAAAGCATTCTAAGTTGTTTCAAGTTTGCCTTTAGCAGTAAAACAGACCAGTTTTTCCGCCCCAAGTATCTTCTTTAAAAAACACATTTTTTGCTGCTCATCAAAACGTGAGCAGGAAGATGGACAGGCAGATCTCTTCAGGGAGGCCATTCCATAGTTTAGGCACTACTGTTTGAAAAAAGGCCCATCTCTCGCCATATTTGAGGTGGCAAAGGGACAGTCAGCAGAGTTTCAGATGTTGAACAGAGAGAACAGGCAGGTTTGTATGAAAGGAGGCAGTCTAGGTACCTTTGCCCCATACTGTTTAGGGCCTTAATGGTTAAAACCAGCATTTTGAAATTGGGCCTGGAAACAAACCGGTAACCAGTAAAGCTGGAATAACACTGGAATGATCTGAAGGCAGCCCCACTTACAGCATATCACAATAATTTAATCTGTATGTAGCTAGAGTATGAATGTCCAAGTCCACATACTACACGAAGGCACACAGTTGGCACACCAGCCCAAACTGCTGAACAGTGCTCCTGGCCCACACTGTTTCCTGGGCATCACCCTCCCATAGGGCACATTTGATTCTTAAATGGGAATGTAGCCTCATCCAAAACAGGCAGAATACCCAAACCCAGATTCATGGGACCCCCAGTCAACTGTATCTTCATCTTTTCGGGGTTATATTTCAGCTTATTCACCCACATTCAGTCCACCACTGATGAATTCAGAACATCCTTTGCTGCCTCAGTAGCAGACTAAAAGAGAAGAGCTGTCATTGGGATATTGATGACCTTTCCTCCCAAATCTCTGGATGATCTCACCCAGTAGCTTCATGTAGATGTTAAATACTCCCCCTGAAGCAGGGGTGCAAAAAGTGTGGCCCACCAAGCCATTACTAATGGCCTGGTGTGGGATATTGCTTTAAATGATAAATTAACATGTAATATTAAATGTAAAAAGGGACAATTAAAGAAAAATAATTTTAAGGATATATGGGGACCATTTTTAGATTATGTTTTAGTAAAGGGAAAAGGGAGTAAGCCATGTCAAGATATGATGTATTTTTGGAATATAGATTAATAATGGATTATGTGGATAGAATTATTTTTTTGGCCCCGTGGTGACGGGTGCACTTCGGAGTTTATGATTTGTGGGTTTATGTTCTTTTGTATGTGTTTTCATTTAAAAATAAATAAATAAAATTGTAAAAAAACCCAAAAAAAACCCCCAACTAGTGGCCTGCCAGACCCCCCCCATCTGCTGCCATGGTGGCATCTCTGATCCCTTGTTAGTGCGAGCAGTGTGGCTCCCCCACACCCCAGTGTGTTCCCCCACACACAAGCATAGCCTCCCCAACAAAACCAGATTTGGACCTTGGGGCCAAAGAGGTTGTGCACCCTGTCCTAAAGGATAAGGTTTGAAGCTGGGAAGTGTTGGTTGGTCCAGCTTTGTTACTGGATGCTGAAGTGGCCTCCATGGCATGGAACACTGTCCACCAGCTACTGTTGATGTATGGCCTGTGGCCCTTTCTTGACGGAGCCTGGCGGCAGTTACCCATGTCCTGATAATTTCCAGGCTGGATCACTGCATTGTGTTATACCTTGGGCTGCCATTGAAGAGTTCTCAGCAGCATCAGTTCGTATCGAACACAGCTGTTAGGCTGCCCAGTGGCTGAGATTGGCCACGGGGATCATATCATGCCAATTTGGAACCAGCTTTGCCAGGCCCATGCCAAGCACAATGCCAAAGTGCTGGTGGCTTACCCTTAACATTTTCTATGGCTTGGGATTTGTGTATTACAGGGATGAGCAAAAAAAAAAAAAAAGATCTCCAGATGTTTTGGACTTCAACTCCCAGCATTCCTGATTATTTGCTATGCTGTCAGGGGCTTCAGGGAGCTGATCCAAAGCACCTGGAGTTCTACCTTCTGTCTACCCCTGGTGTCCCTGATGAGCCATCTTTTCCCACATGTGCCTGCTATATCTTTCCCCCCCATATAATAAGATTGTAACTGGAGGACCTTCTCCAGGTGTTCCTGCTTTCTAAAGTAGAGTTGTAGGGTTGGAAAAAGTGCAGAAAAGGGCAACTTAAATGATCAAGGGGCTGGAGCAACTCCCCCATAAGGAAAGGTTACAGCAGCTGGGATTGTTTAGCTTAGAAAAAAGGCAAGTAAGGGGAGAGATGATAGAGGTGTACAGAATTATGCATGGTGCAGAGAAAGTGGCAGGGATGTTGAAGAGTCCTTGGTCTCGAGTCACGAGTCGAGTCACGAGTCTTTGGACCCGAGTCTCGAGTCCGAGTCCGAGTCCTTGGTCCAAAATGGTGACTCACGAGTCACGAGTCCTAAGTCACTCCCAAAACTGACTCCACGAGTCCCTATTAAAATCAATGGGGTTTCCCCCCAACAAAATAAGGCTACTTCAGATGTGTGGCTTAAATAAATTCTAGGCACAAGTGTGCCTTTCTATTTCAAAACTCTGCAACTGATTTTGGCAAGAACAGACCAGGCAGAAAAACCCAAAATAACCAGGCAGGCAGAGGAGGCAGGGAACCCCAAAGCAGGCAGGCAGAGGCCTATTCAACTTTTGAACTGGTCAAGAAGAGACCAGGCAGACAGAGGAGGCAGGGAACCCCAAACAGGCAGGCAGAGGCAGCCAAACCCAAAATGTCTGACCCTAACCCAAACCCCCCACAACAACACATCAATCAAAATAAATCTCAACACATCGTTGGGGCTGCGCTCCTGGTAGCTGTCCATAGTGGCCGAGCAGCGGCGCGCCTCGCTTCCATGCGCTCTTCACCGGTGATCGCGCTCCTTCTGGCACAGCCAGAAGACTCGTCAACAGCCCAGGGATGTTGACGAGTCCTTGGTCTCGAGTCCCGAGTCGAGTCTCGAGTCCCATTAAAAATATTGGGACTCGAGTCCGAGTCGAGTCAGAGGGGGGACTCAGTCCGACTCACGAGTCGAGTCATCGAGTCCGAGTCCCCATCCCTGGAAAGTGGAGGGAGACTCATAATACTAGAACTGGGGTCATCCCACCTGCTGATGTGGGAGTATATATTTTTTTTAACTGAAGGTGCAGGATATAAATAAATAACCTCAGCATAGGAGAAAGCTCTGCAGAGGACACCATGGTTGGTTCACAGCAGGCATCTGCAAAGTATGATTTAAACACACGCATGCACACATGATCCTGAATACACTTGTTCAGAAACAAGCTCTTTATTTATTTATAAGGTCAGGCAGTTTCCCTAGCAAGATATCACACTGGATGTTTATAGAAGCAATTATTCTTTTCTTTTTTTAATGGTTTGTGGGGTTTTTTGGTGTTTTTTTTTACCGTGGCTGGGTGAGAAAAGAGGTAATTGCTCCTGTTGGTGGAGTTGCTTTTTCTTCAGCTATTAGACTAGTGAAATGTATCAGTTCTGCTTATCCATATATTGTTGCTTAAACAAAGGACATCTTAAGCCATACAATTATGTTTAAAGTTGCTGTTCTTCTCTTGTCAAGTAATATTTGTTTCCCCATAAAAGCCATGCTTGTGGCTTTTATTTTTATTTTTTACCATGTTTCTGAATGCTTGCATTAGGCCATGGCTGCGCAACTTGTGACCCACCAAGCTGCATGCAACCCATCAGATATATATTGTGCCCTGCCACACGCTTGACCCTCCCTTCTCTGTTTTTACAGTCCAGCAGGCAAAATAAACAGAAGGTTTATTGAGCACCTGTCATACATAGCTAGTGGGCTGTGTTTGGTTTGGTGGGTCACAAGTTGTGCACACCTGCATTTGGCAAAATGGTTGGGTTAAAATTCCCTTTGTCGCCTTAGTATGCCAACAAGTTAAAAGAAACATTGTTATATGCTTTTTTTTATTATGACCCAAGTGTATTTTTAGAAGACTAATATGTATATAATTAAGTACATGTAAATCAACTTAATAAATCATGAGAGTTGTTTTACTTGTCAGATTGGTGTGGTCTAATAGTAATAGCTCATTATTTAAGCATTATGTAACTTTATAACTTGTATGAACAGCTGCAAATGCTTTGCAAAGAGATTATTTTTTAGTTTTTCATAGTATGTTTTATAAAATCATACTTTTACATTGTGCTATATAGATTATCTACTTATAGAATAAACACTGTCCATGATTGCACATAAACACACTGTTCACTGACCAGTTTTAATGATAAAGCTAGAGCTGTTACCTGATTAAATATTTGTTAATCAAAATTTGCATACAAGTGAAAACAGCTCTGGGCAAAACAGCAGCAAAAAACATACTTCCTTTGTTTTTAGTTGATGCTCTAGCCAGCATCATCTTAGAAGAGGCATTCCCTCCTGGGTGAGAGAAAATGGGGAATACCTCTTTTAAGATGGTGGTTGTCAATTACAATTTGAATAAATATACCAATGACTAAAAAGATGCCCTAAGAAGGAGGGAGTGCTCAAAATCATCATCATCATTTTTTATTTTTTTTTGAACAGTGTTATGTCTGAACTGGGCTGAAATATATTAAGACTGGGCTGCAAGGCTATAGTTCTAAGTGTTTTAATTAGAAGTCAGTCTCATTGCTATCCCATATAAAACATTGCACCTTTGATTTCAGCTTCACTTTGACACATCTCATGCTTTCTGTATAGGTCCTTTTCATATGGAAAGGTGGCCTAGAAATATTTTAAATAAATACATTTACCATGTACCAGAATCAGGTCAGATACTGGGATAAAGACCACAATGTCAGTTTTCATTAAATTAATGAGAATATTTTTTATTTTATTTTTTGTAATTATGGTGATTAATTCTGATGAAATAGAATTTTTGCGACTATAAATCTGGGGTGCATTTCTGAAATTATACCGAGGACCACTTTTATGTTTTTATTAACTCTAGTTAAAAGCATTTTTGTTAAATTTTAAATATGTTCTTCCTATAGTATTAGTAGGGCAGTCTCACTTCTGGGGAATACACTCCCTCCTGACAGCAGACAAATTCAAAACAGTGACATCATCCCGGAAGGCAGCAGCGGGGGAGGGGGTGTCCTGCTTTCCCCAAACTGGCCCTTTCTCAGGGGACAAAGGCAGGTTCTCAATGAGCACTAATAAAAGGTTATTCAGACTTTTAAAAAAAAAACAACATTCAGGTTCTCTTCCCTTTCCAATGACCTTAGTTAGGCTGGTTTAAGGAAAGATTTGTCAAAGTTCTGCTTGTGAGCAGCACAGGTTGGCTTTCCCTTGGTGCGAAGGCCTGCAATTTGTGCATGAGAGAAGTGCCTTTCCCACCTTTTGGCAAGATTTGTTGGCATGTGCTACAGCAGCGGCAAGGCTACATTTTGTCCAACCCTGCTCCCTCTCCCCAGCATCAGGGAACAGATGAAGATTTGGTCTGTCTCTTCCCACTTGTGTAGGGAGGAAGCAACGGGACTCCACGTTGCTGGATGACGATTCACACAGGGAGGAGGTTCCTCACAAACATCTGGTCACTGAGTTATTAAATAGCAAGGCAGTCGCTGAGTCTGCTCCTGTTAATGATTTCATGGCAAGGAAGAACTGTATTAAGCTTCATTCCCTGTTATGTTCTATAGTCTTGCATACTTCTGACAGGAGAAGGGGGGGGGGGAGAAGATAAGGTTCATATGGAATCAGGTCCAGAGAGGCTGTGCACTGCTGAGTATTTTCCTGTCCTGCTAGCACAGACCTTTGGGATTATTCATCCTCTCCTGGAACTGTCATCGGTTAACAGCCATTCCACCTGGCTGCAGCAGAGGGGAGAGATGGGGCAGCGGGCCCCACTCCATTGGCTCTACTGAGACCAGCTGCCATTTGGCTCCTCTTCTCTCTGAACTGTTGCCATTCATTGTAAGGACAACCATGTAACTTTAAAAATTGATGCCTGAGTTTGCTCATTTTCCTCTTCCCTCCCCATCCCTTTCCTCTCGTGTCATGTGTATTTGATTTTAAGTCTGTGGGTAGGGACTGTGGCCCAGGACCGTGAAGCATTGCCATTGGGGCAGCTACGGTGGTGGTGCTTTCCACTGTCAGTCAAGGGAGGACCTCTGCAGTGGATCATCCTCTCTGTGGGTAGACTTCCTTCTGTATGAAGGCCTGGCCTTCTCTACCTGTGGCATCCATGATGCCCTCACAGAGACCATAGGATTGCACCCTAATTATCTTAAATCTTAGTAGCCTTTGTGAGTTCAAAAGAATCAAAGGAAACAAAACCTTTTCTTTCTTATGTATAAAGTAACTTTGAAAGGGATGATTAAGAGTGGGAAATCAGCATGGGGCATTGATTAACCCTTTCCCAACCATAGTATAATTGTCTAATTAGCACATGCTTTGCATAATTTTATTTTATTTGTACCCTGCGTGTCTGTCAAGAAAAATGTCACAATAAAAAAAACAAAATACAGTAATACCTTGGACTGCAAGTAACTTGGTTTGAGAGTGTTTTGCAAGAAAAGCAAATTTTTAAATATATATATATATATTTACTTGATTTATAAGTGACGTCTTGCAATACAAGTACTGTAGTACGGTTTAAATTAAAAATCTCTGTACAAATTTTTTTGTGTGGATTTCGTTTTGATATAAGAGTGTTTTGGATTACAAGCACGTTTCCGGAACGAATTATGCTCTCAATCCAAGGCATGACTGTATATATATTTTATTAAAATAACAAAACAAATGCATTAAAACATAGTTAAAAACACAATAGTGACAAAATACAAGCAACATCCAACCCAACAGACCTGCTTACACACCAAAGGCCTGCTTGAATAAAAAGCTCTTTGCCTGCCAGCAAAAGGACAGCAGAGAGGGAGCGAACCTAGCCTCTCTTGGCAGGGAGTTCTGCAGCGTGGGAAGTGGCCACTGAGAACCCTCTTTCGTGTCACCACCAAACATGCCTGATAGCAGCAGTCTCAAAAGAAGAGCCTCGCCGAAGGATCTTAAGACCTGAGCAAACTCATATGGAGAAGGCAATCCTTTAGGTAGCCTGGTCCCAAGCCATATAGGGCATTATAGGTTATAACCAACACTTTGAATTCTGCCCAGAAAGAGACCAGTAGCCAGTGAAGCTATTGTAACAAGGGAGTCACATGCTCCCTGTAACCAGCTCCAGTCAACAGTATGGCTGCAGCGTTCTGGACCAGCTGAGGTTTCTGAACAGTTTTTAAAGGCAGCCCCATGCAGAGTGCATTACAGTAGTCCAAATGGGATGTAACTAAGGCATGCGTGACCATTGCCAGATCAGACGTCTCTAGGAATGGGCGCAGTTGGCACACTAGCAGCCAAGAGGTCCAGCAGACACATTCCCCCAGTCCAGTTACTGGCGTAGATCATCCACCAAGGCAGTCAACCAAAGCCGTCTCTGTCCCATAACCAAGCCTGAAGCCAGACTGAAATGGATCTAGAAAATCCACATCATCCAGAAATCCCTAGAGGTGAGAAGCCACTACACACTTCAGCACTTTACCCAAGAATGGAATATTAGAGACAGGGTGGAAATTATCTAATACAGTGGGGTTCAGGGAGGTGGTCTGTTTGTTTTTTAAACAAAGGTCTTACTATTCATTCATTCATTCATTCATTCTTTATACCACCCAATAGCCGAAGCTCTCTGGGTGGTGTACAACAATAATTAAAAACAATAAAATACAGTTAAAATATAAATAATAAAACATTTTATTATTACTGCCTCTTTTAGGCAAGGCAGAACCACACCTTCCTGTAAAGTGGCATTCACCACTACCCTTCACCACTCAGCCATCCCCCCCCCCCCGACTGCTTTCATAAGCCAGAAAGGGCAAGAGTCCAGCACATAAATGGCAGGTTTGACTTCTCTAAGGATCCTGTCCACATTCTTGGGCTGTACAAATTGGAAAGTATCCATTGTAACTGGACAAGCAGGGGCCAAAGTTACATCCACTGGACCTGTATCAACTATGGCAACCAAGCTGGCATGGATACGATCAATTTTATCTGCAAAATGTGCAAATTGGCCAAAGCAGGCTATTGAGTAGTTCACATTTTCTTCTCGCAGGCCAGAGTGTAATAGACTCTCACCACCCCAAAAAGGGTCCACTGGGTGACTCTGTGTCTGTGCAGATGCAATGGTGGTGGTGAAGTGCAGTTTCTTTGCCATCCTCATTACCAAGGAGTAGGCTTTAAAGTGAGCTGTAGGCCATGTTCAATAAGACTCATTCCGAGTTTTTCACCAGTGTTGTGCTAGTCAACATCCCTCACATTTCATCGCTCATTTAAAGCCAGGGGGCTCATTTGGTTTCACATTGTGGGAGAGGACACTCGGGAGTAATAGTGTCAACCACCTAGGCCATTTCTCCATTCCAGAGGTCAACCAGGGCTTCGTCAGAATCACCTGCCAAGGTGACAGGAAATGAGGCTGCCTTGTTGGGAACTGGAATATGGCAACTCCACTATAACAATCTGTCTACCTTCCACCACAATACCTCCCCATTACAGTTTGAGTAGTCATATCCACACCTCCCCACTCTCAAAACACATCTCACCTATCTCTCTCCCACCAGTCCCATGAAGAACAACCCAGAAAGATATCTATAAAAAGAAGCTGCTCCACCTGAGTGACGAGTTCAAGCTCTTCTTCCTCCTCTCATGTGCTCAGCTAGAATAATATTTTGGTGATGAGAAGTCCTTCCAAATGAGATTCTGTCATTATTTCTCAAGATATTAGCCTCAGAAGTGGCAAGGGGAACAGTTTTAGCAGCCATTTTGAAGCTGAGGCACTATCTGAAAATCAGAACACATGCTAAAATGACCCATAAAACATGAATCGGACAAGAGCGGTTCTGGTACAATTTTTGCATACTTCTATGCCAGCCCCTTGCCTATTAGTATTTAATTCCCTTTGTTATTAAGGCCAAAATTGCTAAAAGCTCCACACTAACCAAGGTATGCCATATAAACCAAAACTCTCAGACCAACTCTCCGGAGCCTACAAATTAAATACCTCCAGTATCATTTTTAAATAAAGCATTTTATGTGGCATTTTTTCCAGTTGATAATCAAATGACACTATTATTCAGACTTACTAGATTTGCAAATTTACAAGTTTTCACAAGTCAGCTGGGTCCCTTCCTCAGGAAATAACTTGAAGGCTTTTCCCTCTGTGTTGACATAAAGAACTTGGTTGTCCTTAAATCCTTGTGAATGTACTTGCCTTATAATTTGACAGCATTAAATCAACACCCTTATGGGGACTGTAATGCAATAAAAAGAGAAACTGTTCAATATTGCTTCCAGTTACTTTAGCATTAGATTTGAAGAGACTGGAATGTGCACAATAAAACCCATACAAGATTTGAGTTCCATGTTGTGTGGGTTGTGGTGGTATTTAAAAACTTCTCTCTGTCCCCAGGAGGCATATAATGGTATATAATGAAAATATTGGGTATGCACTTGGATTTCATAATATCAAATTATGAGGTATGGATTTATAAATATGATATTTGTATGTTTGCGCTAATAATTGTCAGGTACAACTAAGTTTCTTTCAGAAATAATATACTTTTCCTGAAATGAATAATTTGCATCCCTGGCACTGACTTTATTGAATCAGTTGAAATAGGCACAGTTTTTAGGATCCCCGCTAATATGAAAGATGTTTTTAAAAATGTTCATGGCCTTGACTTTCTGCACTTCTATCCCAATACATCCACGCCTGTGTCCTTTGCTGATCTAGCTTCATCACCCTCAGTTATCCAAGGTCTCCTGCTCCTTTCTCTCTTGCTGCCCTTTATGGTTGCACTGCCTTCAGAATACCTGCATGATGCCACCTCTCTTACATCCTTCAAATCCCTTCTCATTTTGTGTGAGGCCTTTGGCTGAGGCCTTTGGCTGAGCCCCCTAGTTCCCACACCTGCAGCAACTAAGCCTGTAACCAAGCCTAAATATGTGTAACTGGAAGAATCACATTTTTGTTGCCCATTTACCCCTGATTCCACTTCCCTCCCTTTCCTCTGTTGTTTAGCCTATGTTCACTGTGTGTGGAATTTTAGATTGTAAGCTGTTCAGGGCAGGACAGGTAGACGGCCTTTGAAAATGAAGGTTTCATTACACACTTTGATACACTTCTCCAGGGCCCTCAAAACATTGTGGCAGTGAGTCCCACAAGTTAACTATACGTTGGGGCAAAAAAATAGTGGGGACTAGGACGCGAGATTTAGAGGAAGGCTGATAAATTTGTCATACAAAGGAGAGAGGAAGAATTTACACCGTGGGAAGCGAGGGGTCCTGGGAAAGAAAAGGCTCCTTCACTTTCTCTAGACTTCCCCCAGCCAGCTTGTGCTGCTTGAGTAGTGTGACTGGCCACTGGGCACTCTGTTCACTCCCCAACTCATCTTTTTTTCTTTTTCTTGAGAGCAGAGGTTAAGAAAATGAACATTATTACACCTGTAGGCTGGCTGATATTCAGGGCACTCAGAATTAGATTTGGTACATGAGCCCCATGTACCTATCTTTAGCAACACCCATGGTGGGCACAATGGTATTTGACACCCTACAAGTTTATACAAATATATGATAATATTTCATATACCCGTATATACTCAAGTATAGGTCGGCCCTAATATAAGTCGTGGCCCCTAATTTCACCCCCCAAAACTGGGAAAACTTATTGCCCCCAGTATAAGTCTAGGGTGGGAAATGTATCAGGGGAGACTCCCGCTGCCACCCCCAGACACCCCCCGCCACCGTACCTGCACCCGCCGCCGCCGAAGCCCCACCCCCGTACCTGCACCCGCTGCCGCCGAAGCCCCGCCACTGCCAAAGCCCCCCCAGGACCCCCGCCGCCACCCCCCCCACCCCCGTACCTGCACCCGTACGCGTCACTTCTGGGGCTGGATGTGACGAGGACGGCACCGGCAGCGCGGCAAGCCGCCGCTGACAAAGAGAAAAGTAGAGAATGGCGGAGCAGCTCCACATGGGTCCCGGGAACGAAGCAGCATGGCAGCGCGCGAGGCGCCAGCAGAGCAAGCGGCTGCTGGTAAAGGTATGGGGGGGGGAGGGAAAATAATTTTAAAGAGCGAGCGGAGAGGAACAGCGGAGTGGCTCCACATGTCTCCCTGCCAGGGAGACGCAGCCCAGCCACTCGCTCTACGGGCGCCTCGCGCTGCTGTGCTGCTTCCCTGCCTAGGAGCCGGCATGGCAGCGCGCAAGGCGCCAGCAGAGCGAGCCGCCGCTGACAAAGGTATGGGGGGGGGAAGGAAAATAATTTTAAAGAGCGAGCGGAGAGGAACAGCGTGGCGTGGGGGTGTCTGGGGGTGGCGGCAGGGGTCCTGGGGGTGGAGGGGGGGTGCCTGGCGATGCCTGGCAGTGGCAGCGGGGGTCCTGGGGAGGCGCTGACCCAGGTATAAGTCGAGGGGGCATTTTTCAGCACAAAAAATGTGCTGAAAAACTAGACTTATACTTGAGTATATACGGGTAGCTTCTAGAAGAGTTATCAAGAGTGATGTGATTGTTGATGGAATTGTTCAGTGCAATTGTTTTGGTGGTTTGGTTAATAGTCAGAATTCTTTAAATAGCTGTTTTAATCTTCCCACATGTTTTCATTAACACTTTTGAAGGAGCAGGATACACTGCTTTTCTATATGATACTGGCAGCAAAACCAATATATGTGAAATATTGGCAAAGAAAAGGGAGGCCCTGATTAAGAGAGTGATACATCAAACTGTGGGACCTAGTGAAACTGAATACATGGTGTATATATAGGCAAGACAATGGAAAATAAGATTTGAGGAAGTATTGGAGCTCTTTAGAATTTTTTTAAAATTCAAAACGGTGTCATAGCTTGTAATCCTCTCCCCCTATTATAAACAGTATTAGTCATGTTAATGTTATTGTTTGGTTAGGGTTTTTTTTATTGATGTTGCTAATGGGAATTCACAATTAATAGTTCCCAGATAAATCCATCATTAAATATTATTGAGCAGTATTTAATCTTATTAAAAAACCATCAACACATCAATAAGCAAACATAATGCAGTTTTATTAATAAGATTCAGTATTCAATAATTGAATACTGAATCTTAATAGTAAAAAAACTGCATTTATGTTCATTTATTGATTATGTTATTAGTTTTAAATAAGATTAAATATTGTTCAATAATATTTAATGATGGATTTATTTGGAAACATTCCTTTTATAATCAAAAAAATGAAAAATAAAACCTCAAAACAAAAGGAGAAAGTTGCATATGCAGACAATCTAATTTCTCTTCTCATGGAAGAAAACAGGAAGTCCCAAAATGTGTGGCCTTTGTTTAGCTGGAGCATTAGAGGCTCCTCGCAGAATCAGTGGAACATCAGGTTCAAACTGGGAGGTTAAACTGGATGCTTTATTTCAGACTTACTGAATCTCTCCTTAAAAAAATAAAAAGTTAAAATATTTGTAACAAATCATAACATTCCTCAGCAACTATCCAAAGAGTTTGTTTAGGTATGCAACCTTTTATTTTGTCTGAACAGCAGATACCATGCCATATCACAAACAGCTTTTGAAAGTCCCCTCAATATAAAAAGTAGTCTGTTGCGTACCGTTTAAGAAACACAAATCCAGTTGTGTTTTTAATTTTAGATTGACTGTTAGAACTGTTAGATGAATTGAACTACTTGTGTGGCATTTCCATCCTTATCATAATTATTCAATCAAAATAATGCATGATTGTCTAATACCATAATCTTTGGCTTTTTCACTCGTTAACCAAAAGCTGCAACACAAGACCCACTTTTAAACCTTTTACCATATACAATATGCGCATCTTTTCCCTTCTCTCACTCTAGAGGAGCCAAAGGTAAAAGAGGATAGAGTTCTAGATAGAAGAGGGTTTTTTTTGGCAGGGTCAGATGGTCAGATAACACTAAGAAAACCTGAATGTGCTGAAATCCCTCCCTCTACACAATTTTAAAGATACAGGAGTATTGTTTTCTTTGCATCTGGCTACCCTCTCTGTGTGTCTGTCTTTCTCCTGTGTTGTGCTCCTACTTCCCTTTCCTCTTAGTTCTTTTCCAAAGAAAAGAGAAAAGGTGCAATTCAACTAATGTCAGAGTGTAACCTACCATTGATGACCAATGGAAAAAGAAATAGTATTAGAATGCATCTAAGCAACCATTACACTAATTTTTCTGTTCTTTCCACTGATTTTTTTAGTTGATTTGGAGCATCTACGGGCAGTAAAAGTTGATAAACATCTTCGATTTTGCCAGGAAAATCATTCTAGCAGCCATTTTGTGTCAGCCAAGACGGGCGATTCAGTAAGTAATATGAATAAGGTTGAGCACTGTTACAGCTGCATTCCCAAAGGCATTTTTGCCAGTCTCCATAGCTGAGTCCAAAACACTCTATCTGTTGGTATCTCTCTGTGAACTGAGTTATCACAGGTGTTTAAAATATTATGTTTTTTCCAAAACACAATATAGTCAGGGTTTTGTTTGTTTTTTAAACTCATCCTCTGTTCAATTTTTTAGTTTTGACATCTTTAGATTCCTTCTACTAAAGATGTGTTGGTTTCCAACAGACAGATTATGAAATTAATGTTTTCTTGTTTTTGTTAATATATACACTTATATTAGAAATACTCTTTCCACATCTTTTCAAAAACTATATGTCCGTCCACGTACGGTAATTTCTAAAACTTAATAAATAAACTTTCTTTTCTGAAAAACGTTCATTTGGATTTTTCCCTCTCTTCTAACATCTATTATGTTACTTTTTAAAATGAAAAACAACTCCATCCCAATCCTCAGTAATCAGTTTTTAATTGCTGGATTCTTCCACATTCAAGCTATACAGAGCTTTTCTGCTGATAACAGATTATGCATTATCTGGTCTTTTGATAGAATAATTATCTGAATGCAACCCAGAAGCAATACTGACATTTTGGATAGGGTCCCTGGGTTAGGGCTTGGGGGTACTGTTCCCCCCCCCCCTCCCTGAAAGGCTAGAAGGTGGTGCTGGGGGACTACTGCTAGGCCCTGTGGCATTTTTGCTATGAGGTCTCAGTTCCTTTTTGTCACCGATGCTCTTCAACATCTGCATGAAGCCATTGAGTGAGGTTATTTGGGGATTTGGAGTGTGGTGTCATCAATACACTGATGACACCCAACTCTGTTTCTCCTTTACATCTGGTTCAGGTACGGCAGTGGTTATGCTAGGTTGCTGCCTGGCCTCAGAAATGGACTGGATGAAGACTGATAAAGTGAAGCACAGTCTGGATAAGACAAAATTACTGTTAGTTGTTTGTTCATTTCTCTGGGGAGGGCATGTCCAGATAGGGTTGTACTCACTTAAAGGAACAGTTTCACAGTCTAGGTGCCCTGCCCTGCTCTGGCCGGGTCAGACTCTGTGTTAGGCAAATAAAGGGGCAAATCAGTTAGGCAGGCAAATAGTCAAACACAGTGTTATCAGTCCAGTATAGAATCAGTTTAAGGCAGGAGTCAGCAGGATATAGGCAGTGGTCAAAGCATAGTATTACCAGGCAAGTATATGGTTTCCAGAAGAAAGGTCTGAGGTGCAGCCATGGTCCAGACAACAGGAATCCAGTCCAAAAAGCAGGGACAAGCAGGACTCCAGAGGTCAGTAGTACAGGGTTCAGTCACAAGGCAAGGTCAGGGATACATGAAACTGAAGCAAAAAAGAAAGACATGTTTTCCAGCAGCTACTAAACTCTGTCTAAAGGCTTCTATAGCCAGAGCTTCCAGAGCCCCACCCAGGGATCAGCTGCAGTTCATTACAAGCCCTCTGACATGAGGAGGGCCTTGTTCCTGAGGAATCCTTTCCTCTTGAGGAGTCCTCCTTTGTAATGGAGCACTCCTTCTTAAAAAAACCCCCCCCAAAAACCCTACTGGCTTGCCAGCAATACTTTTGGGGGCTAGATGGTCGCCTAGCCTCCCCTCCTCCTGCAGGGATGGACCTGCAGTCATCTCTGCTGAAGGCCCAGGCTCCCCATGGTCTTCTGATGTGGGTGGTTCCTTTACGTCTGTCTCTGGGAGCTTTACCTCCTCAGAGGAAGAGGGTTCCTGCAGTGGGGGCATCACACTGGGTGTACTTCAAGATCCAGAGGCTCAGGTTGGAGACATGTAGCACCTTCCACCAGCTAAGGCGGGAGCACCGGTTTTGTCCCCTCCTGTGGGGGCATCACAGCAATCCATTCTCTTGTATTGTCAGGTTAGGCTGGTATAATGCACCATTTACATGCCCATGTCTGGGAACAACTAGCTTGGTGGGCATAATGGAGAGGGTGTTTTTGGCAGTGGCCCCACATTTGCAGAATGCTTGTGCCAATCCTGTATGTCAGGCCCCTATCACTGCAGGCCATTAAAATAACCCTAAAGACTCATTTTTTCCCCATTGCTTTCTCCTAAAAAGATTTTATTGGGTTGCTGGATATATGATGTGGTTTAGCGGCAATGATTTATTGGATTTTTGTGCTTTTACTGGGTTAGGTGCGGGAGGGGGGGATAATGTTATTGCTGTCTTTTATTAATTATTGATTTTAACATTATGGTTTTACCATTTAAAAAAATGTTGTTATTTTGTATATTTATATGTTGGAAGTTACCTTGGGAATGTTTTAACCCTAAAAGTTGGCCTACAAAAATTTACATAAATAAAAATAGAATTTGGAATGGAGGGCTGTGAAGCAAAGCCTCTCCTAGGTTACTGGCCAAACTGGAAAAACACATACAACACAGATAGAGACAAGGGGACCGAGGGGAAGGAACCAAGGCTGGAAAGGCACCTGGCTCAAGACCCTACAAAACCTTGGCACAATGCCCTTTGCTCTTAGCTCGTCACTGAGCCTAGAAGTCCTTAAGAGTTGTGCCGCTTTTTCCTACTGTAAGGGATGGGTACCCTGGGCTCTGAGTTACACACAGAACATCTGTGGCCCCAATATTGCAGTCATGTTTGTAATCTAAAGCCTCCCGAATGGGGTCCTAGGCAGAGGACTGAGCTCCCAGTGGAATGGAATTCATAGATCATAGAGTTGGAAGGGGCCTACAAGGCCATCGAGTCCAACCCCCTGCTCAATGCAGGAAACTAGAGGAGGGGTCTCCCATCCAAATAATAACCAGGCCTGGCCCTGCTTAGCTTTCCACGCTCAGACAAGCTGAGCCAGCATGAGGCACAGGCCTGTAATTGGCTCATGCCACTCAAATGACTGCTGACTTAATGCAGCAATGGGTGTCACAGAGACTGGGTTTGGACAACAGGATAACCCACACTCAAGGGTTGAGCATGGGTTCTTGTTGAACTGTGGGTTGTTGTTGAAATGTGGTTTATTGTGTTGTCTGAACCCAGCTGAGATAACAAACCATGGTGAACAACTCCCCCCCCCCCCCCCCCGTTCTCAACCTAACAACAAACCATGAGTTCTCTTCATGGGCTGTTCATGGTTAACAAGCCATGGGTTGTTAGCGCGACTGGGTTCAGGCAACATGATAACCCACATTTCAGCAACAAGACATGGTTCAATAACAACCCACACGCAACCCATACTCAACCCTGGAGTGTGGGTTATCGTGTTGTCTGAACTCAGTCATGGTGTGAAGCTCTATCTGGGTATACAAGGCAGCAAAGTGGTGCAAGCAAAGAAGGAAGCTCTGGACTTGGCAACTAAGGCATGGCCCCAGAGAGGGAGGGAACAGCTAGAAGCGGATAATGAGGATCGGGTAGCATGGCAAGTGAACCCTGAGAGATAGTGTCCATGAAGAAAGATCTCGAAAATCTCCAGAGTTTTCCAATGGTGGCCAAGAGTGCATAAATAATTCAGTAAACAGATTCAGGGACAGGGCTGTTATAGGGTACAGGTAGAGAGCACAAAGGCGACAATAATTTTGAGCATACGATGACGAGGTAAAACAAAGGAATCAGTAGCTTGACTCTGGGGAATGAATGGGAGCCTTGATTCCTGGCTTCTTGATTAAATTAAGGCTAGCTGGCTAAACATTACAAAAGCCATTTTTCAAAGGGACAAACGGGTAGAGGTTCTTAGAATAAAAGAATATCATGAAGGATACCCAGATGGTTTCTTGGTGTGGGGATGCGTCAGGATTGGATCATATTTCCGGCCAAGGTTTTAAATTAGCCAATTTAAGTTATCCTCATGGGTCTCTTGACTAAGATGGTAACTTGGAGTTCAGGAAGGTATTTGCATTTATTCCAAGTTCCCATACTGCAGAAGGGCTACTCCTCTCAGCTCAGATAAGGCGCAATCCAATTGGGATGCCCGTAAGCCCCTGAACTCGGAGGACTACAAGATCTTTGCCTCCCCGCTCTTCCCACTCTGCATTTTTGCTAGACGGCCATTTTCGCCCATCTAGCTGAGGTGCTCCGGAGGGGGAAGGAAGGAAGCTGGAGCAGCGTCAGGATACCTCGTATCTTGGCCGCTCCAGTCTCCCCCGCTCCCTGAAACCCCCACTTTAGTCCCTCTCTAAGGTCCGACCTTGGAGAGCAGCCGGCATGGTTCTTTATGCACCAGCTGCGAGGGGGTGGGGGAGGGGGGGGGTCAGAATCGCAATCCCCAACTCGGAGGTCAGAATGCTGTCTCCGACCTTGGAGCTAGGAGTCCAAATGATCCTACAGCCTCCCAGTCGATGTCTAGGGGGCATAGGATCATTCCCTCCATGTACGGATATTGTTCAAAAGTACATATTACTCTTCATTTAATTTCAAACTTTTCTTCATTTCATCCTACTGTCTAATCTTTTATCATATGTATCTTGTTTACTTTGATGTTATCTGTCTTCAGTTTTGTAGATCGTTCATTAATAGCACAATCCTATGTATGTTTACTCAAAAGTAAGTTCCACTCACTTCAGTAGTGCTTTTTGTCTAGTATCTTTTCCCTATTCAACCAAATTAGCAGCACAATCCTATGACAGTTTACCCCAAAGTAGCTCCCATGGTATTTACTGGTGCTTACTCCCAGGAATGGGTGCATAGGATTCCAGCCTCAATGAATTTGTTTTAATTAATTCAGTTGTAATAGTCTGAAGTCAAAGTAAAATCAATCAGCATCTAAATAATTTATACGTAAGTACTTACTTGTTTCCTTTTCTCAGTTCAGCTACCACCATTAATTATATTACAAAACTGCACTACCCCCCGCACCGGACAGCCATCCAGGAGGGGTTAGGATTTTATTTATTTATTTAGTTCTAAGATTTATTAGTTGCCCTATATCTAATAGCTCTCAGGGCAATGTACAATAAAATCACACACACACAAAATCCAAAATCCACATTAAAACCGAAAAAGTATAATAAAATATCAATTATAAGAAGCAGAGGCTAAAATAGGCATCACAAAGAGATCTAGAAGTATCAAAGATAAAACTACTTAAAGGACAGTATTGCAGCAGAAATATAAAGGATAAAAAAAAAGGTCCTTTTTGGCATGGTGCCAAAAAGATAAATAGGTGCCAGAGAGTCGTCTCTCAGGACAGGGCCAGCCCTACCATTAGGCAGAGTGAGTCAATGGCTTCAGGCAGCAGATACTGAGGGGCAGCAGTGGCAGCCTCCCAGCTGTTCCTCCTGAGCTCCCTGGCTATTCTCCTCTGTTGCAGGACAGAGCTGTGTATGCCACACAACCTGTCCTGGCCCCCATAAACTAGCCTGCTGCCACAGGTGTAGTGGTGGAGACTATCCCATAGCCAGTATTGAAGTAAGATTCAGCTACCCGTCCAGCTGGCTTTTGTACATGGAATGGGAAATGGGTTCCATCTTGTCCTTGGCCTCAGGCAGCAAAGTGTCTTGGGCTGACCCTGTCTGAGGAGGATATTCCATAACTGGAGGGTGGGGTGAAGGGGTACATCTGAAATGCAGTAGAGGTTCCCCTCCACCTATGAAGACAAGCTCTGCCAGTGGGGCTCCCCAGAGCCCCCATTTATGCCTGTGGAAAATTCTGTGGTGTAAATCTTCTGTGAGCGGTAGACCCCTATCCAGGGCATCCGGGGGCAGGGTAAAGCTGGCTTTGGATCAGCTGGCTTCAAAGCTTTTTTGTTCCCCTGTGAGGGCCTGATCAAGCTCCTCAGCTGCACCAGTCTGGAACTGGTATAGCTAATTCGACCCCTCCTCCACTGTGGTAATTAAAAAAAAATATCTGTGGCACTGGAAAGTCCCCCCTGCCCCTCACTGGCTGGCATGAGCTGGCAGGGCTTTGGAAGCAGTTCAGTTGATCCCAGTTCAGTTAATTGAAACATTGCTGTTCCTTCAATAATTACAAATTCCATTAGCAAGTTCCCGAATACAAAGCCACCTATAGTTCCAAACCATTAATTTAGAATACATAGAACCAATTAATTCATCATCTGATTCTTTCAATGCAATGTTATAAGTTACAGGTATCAGTTATCAGTTTTTAAAATGAAATCTAAAGAATATTTTTTAAAAAAACATCTTTGTAGCCAATGCAGTCTATAATTTATAGCTCCAGGATTAAATCTATTAATTAGCATATACACTGAATAAAGAGAAACAAAAATGAGAGTCCTACAACTCATACACAAAAATAAGCCTTATATCAGAGTACACATATTCTAGTCACTTTTCAGAGAGCAACACTTTTTCAATTTGTTAACTGTGTTACTCAGGTCAGTGTTCCAATCTTAAGCAGATGTCCGTTTCTATTGTGTGCTGGATTTTATGAAGTCTATGTTACCTTCAAATCCTCAAAAGAAAGAGTTGCACCCAACCCACAGATAAAGCTCAGCTGATATCTTAGCCACGGTGGTGCAGGCATTGTTATCCTCAAGACTGGTTTATTGTAATGTGCTCTGAGTGGTGCTGCCTTTGGGCTTGGCCTGGCAGCTGCAACTGGTGCAGAATTAGTACATTATTATATTACATTTATATCCTGCCTTTTCCCTCTTGTGAGGAACCCAAGGCAGCTTACATAATCCTCCTCTCCATTTTGTCCTCACAACAACCCTGCGAGGTAGGTTAGAATGCAGCCGGGAGGCTGCTGACTGGAACCTCTTTCTGACCGCAAGCTACACCCTTGCTCCCTTGCTAAAACAGCTGCACTGGCTGCCAATAAGCTACCGGGCCAAGTTTAAGGTGTTGTTGTTAACATATATAGCCCTAATCAACTTGGGAACAGGTTACCTTAAGGAGCATCTCACCCCTTATGTCCCTGCCCGATCTCCGCAATCATCAGAGGGAGTGCTTCTGAGAGTGCCACATGCGCCTGAACATTGCCTCAGGAGCACTTGCAGTAGAGCATTTACTAGTGTTGCAGCACTCACCCTCTGGAACTCTTTACCAATTGTCATTAGAGAGGCCCCCACAGTTAGAGAGGCCCCCACAGTTCTGATGTTCAGACGTCTTCTTAAAACTCTACAGAGGTTTTCCCTGAAGTGTGGCCCAGCCAGTATGATTTGTAGCACACAACAGAGTGTGCAGTTTTACAGCTGATTAATTTTGTCCTGTGTTGTTTTATTGTTACTTTCATTGTTGTTTTGATTCCATTGTGTTTTATGTTCCCTGCTTTGATACCTCTGTGGCAAGTGGAATATAAATTTGAGTAATAAAGGAATCAGTAAAGGCTGATGCAAAAGACCCCTTTGCATTCTCCTCCCAAAGGTCTGGCATGTCTCGCCTTCCTGCTCCTCTGGAGAAGGGCTGCTACTTCAGACTCACATTCTTCACAGGGAGCAACAACACCAAATTAATGTTTTCTTCAAATGAACAGATATTGGGGATTTTTATTTGAAGGTCTTTATCTGTTTTCCCTTCCACCCCCATAACGGATTATTTTCTTTCTACATTCATTTAAGTAGCATAGCAAGCAGTTTCGGCTGCCAGCAGAATTTAAATGATATTGAATGTAAGTGGTCTGGCACAAGTACTTTAGAGATTGATCTAAACCAAATTAACACCAAATTAACTTAACCAAATTAAGTACTTTAGAGATTGATCTGCCCATGTTGTAAAGCTGAACTCTATTGTCCTGACTTTGCTGAAGCCTGAATTCCCTGATGATTCATAAAAGCATTTTTTCCCAAGTAACGCTAATGAATGTGTCAAATTATTCAGGGCATCATTTTAGACTAGGGAGTTCTTTTCAAGAGCTTATTTTTGGCTGAATGCTCTGAAGTCTAAACGAGATGTCAGCTTAGAATTCAACATTGTGTGTATTCTAAAATTACTGCATTATTACATAAGAGAATATTGCTACAGTTGCTGGCATGAAATTTACCAAATGAGTATCTCAGAGATCTCTTGCACAGGTTGTATTTTTTTCCTCTCATATCTCTTTGTTTATAGTTCAGGAAATGTTTTTGCTGTATTTGTAGTAACTTTAGGATGTCTGCTTCTAATCACTTAAGCCTTTCGTTTTTTTATAGGTCTTCCTGTGTTTTCAAAGAATTGCGGCTGACCTCCTTGACGTCAAATTAAACAAAGCGGAAATAGAGCAATCACAGGTGATATTCCTGAGTACATTGCTTTTAGTAGCTGACATATTTTCTTTGAAACGTGTGAATTAATATTATATATCACTTCAAGTTTCAGCAACGTTGTGTTCTTATTTCCATACTCAGTCTGACTGTACCACTTCAGCCTCCAGATGGAGAATCACATTTTTGAATGCTCCCCTGTGTCAAAAATGCTTTGTAGTGAATGTCCAAAATTCAGCAGTGCATCTCAGAGGCTTTTTGGACATGAATAAAATTTGTCTGGGATTGCTGACAGTCACCAAGCTTAGATATTAACTGTACCATAATAGCCCTATTCAGGCATTCTGAAGTGTGTTATTTAAATACACAAGGAAGGGGAGTGCGTGAGCCACGCCCCCTCACTTGTTGCTCCCATTCACTGTATGTGTGGAGGGCAGCTTTGTGAAGAAGACAACCTCCGCCATCTGTGGTTGTTCTCCATGTTATCAAGAAGCCTGATTTTCCAGGGTTCTTGATCGTGTGGAGAGCCTCCGCCGATACAGGAGGCACTCTTCTTCCAGCAGTCAGCCTTCACAAGTAGAAGGAAACAATGCATCAATGGAGAAGAACAGGACTGAAGCACTCCCTTTCCTTACGCATTGCTTCTACATGGTAAGAAGAATGCTTGAATAGGGCTAAGGATAGGCTTGGATCATAATACTAGAACTTGGGATCATTCAGTGAAACTGACAGGCTAAAGGAAGAGCTTCTTCACACAACAAATAATTTATGGAATTCATTTCACAAATTGCGGTGATGGCCACTAGCTTAGATGGCTTTTTAAAGGGCCTTAGACAAATTTATGAAGAATAAGTCTGTCAATGGCAACTACCCAATATGGTGGTATAGAACCTCCAGATTCAGAGATAGTATGCCACTGAATACCAGTTGCTGGGAGCAATGGTGGGAGAAGGCTATTGCCTTCATGCCATCTGCTTGACTACTGGGGAAAACAGGATGCTGTACTAGATGGATTTTTGGTCTGATCCAGCAGAATTCTTACGTTCTTCTCCAGAGAGCTACTTTTGGCATGGCCAAAGCCCTTGGTTGTGCCCAGTGTACCGTAATTTTAGACTTTTCCCCTTTGTTTGGCAGACCTCCCCCGATGCTGTGTTGCAAATAGCTTTTGCAAGTTCACTCATTTTCAAAAGGGGGTGAGCTGCCATGAAGCATATGGGGCAGCCGATTGAGAAATACAAGTCCAAACCTTCTTTGGCCATACAGAACTAGTGTGGATTTTTGGATCTAGGCAATTTATTTAATTATTTATTATTTGCATTTATCTATCGCCCATCTGGCCAGCAAACCGGCCACCCTGGGCGATGTACAGAAAATAAAACAGAACAAAATACATTAAAACATTTTTCTCCATTAAAATACATTAAAACAGTATAAAATTTTAAAATCTTAGCCCACCCCATATTCCCGCCTGAATAACCAAGTTTTTAATGAGTGGCGGAAGCTCAGCAGAGAGGGGGCATGGCGGAGGTCACTTGGGAGAGAGTTCCATAGTACGGGGGCTGCCACAGAGAAGGCCCTCTTCCTCGTCCCGACCAGTCTAGCTGCTCTGGCTGAAGGGACAAGGAGAAGGCCGTCTGTGGCAGATCTTGTTCAGCGGCCCACTTGGTGTTGCTGGAGACGCTCCTTGAGATAGACTGGACCGGAGCCGTATAGGGTTTTAAAGGTCAAGGCCAACACCTTGAATTCAGCTCGGCAAGCAACTGGTAGCCAGTGTTGCTCCTTGAGCACTGGCGTGATGTGATCCCGCCAGCGGCTGCCTTTAACCAGGCGAGCCGCCGCGTTCTGTACCAGCTGTAGCTTCCGAACCATCTTCAAGGGTAACCCCAAGTAGAGCGCATTACAGTAGTCTAGGCGAGAGGAGACCAAGGCATGAACCACTGAAGGGAGCAGATGATTAGGAAGGTAGGGGCGCAGCTGCCGTATCAGATGGAGTTGATACAGCGCTGCCCGGCTCACAGCTGCCACCTGAGCCTCCATGGACAGCTGGGAGTCTAGAATGACTCCCAAGCTGCGGACCTGGTCCTTCAGGGGTAGATGTACCCCATTCAGCACCAGGTCAACATCCCCTAACCTCCCCTTGTCCCCCACCAGAAGTACCTCGGTCTTGTCGGGGTTCAGCTTCAGCATATTCCTTCCCATCCAGCCACCCACTGACTCCAGGCACTTGGACAGGGTCTCAACGGCCAACCTCGGTGAGGATTTAAAAGAGAGGTAGAGCTGCGTGTCATCTGCATACTGATGACACTGCACCCCAAACCTCCTGATGATAGCTCCCAGGGACTTTAGGTAGATGTTGAACAACATCGGGGAGAGGATGGAACCCTGCGGCACTCCACAAGTGAGCAGCCGAGGGTCCGAAGCCTCCTCCCCGAAAACTACCCTCTGGTACCTTCCAGAGAGGAAGGACTGGAACCACTGCAATACAGTGCCTCCTATGCCCAACCCCTCCAGGCGGTCCAGGAGGATACCGTGGTCAACGGTATCAAAAGCCGCTGAGAGATCGAGGAGGACTAGAAAGGAGCATTCGCCCCTATCCAAAGCCCTCCTCATATCATCCACCAAGGCGACCAAGGCTGTCTCCGTCCCATGTCCAGGGATGTCCATAAAGTGTTGTGTCATGGAATGGCCTGTAAAGGACTCTATTCCTTATGCAACTGTACAGAGTTAAAGCTACCACGGAGGACAGGAATTGCCTCCCCCCACCCCCGGTCCCCTGTTTGTTGGTGTTTTGACTCACTTCCATACTTTATTTATTTATATATTAAAACTTTTATATACCATCCTTCATCCTATTCCGATTTCATTTCATTTCATTTATTACATATGTATACCACCCAATAGCCAAAGCTTTCTGGGCAGATTACAAAGATTAAAACCCTAAAAATGCAATATAATAACATAATATAAAGCCAGTTACATAAAAAAATATAACAATGTTAAACAATCAAGAATAACAAGCAACAACAAATGAACAATTTCAGGGTAACATATAACATAACATTAATACAATAAAACACAACACAGTGATAACACAAGGGTGGCCGGGTGACCAGCCAGATGGGTGATTTAGAAATATAATAAATAAATGATAAAAGCGTGGTGGTGCGTTGCTTTTTAACTTGCATTTAAATAGAATATTTGCCATCAATTAAGAGAGACAGAAGCTGATGTTTTGAAGGACATCTTTGTGCAGCTCTCAAGATGGCTTTACATGTCCATTTTACCAAAAGGGTAATGGGTTTTTTTGTTAATTGAGATTACCTTTTTCAAAGTCTAAATTGTTTTAGTCTTGTGCCATACAATGGCTTAAACAGGGGTCACTAGTCTAGTTACTGTATACAAGATAGGATTGAAACCAGCATTTTGAGGAACAAGTAATTTCTCACTGAGTCTAAGAATTCTCTCTTAACTCCAGCAGCAAGCATGCTGCACAGAAATTAAGTTCTGTGAGGTCAGATAACACTGTTTAAGAGCAGATAACACTGCTGTTCTGCTAACATTGTCATGGAACTGAGCTCTTTTCATAATACCATGAGGCCTGGAGGCCAGTGAATCATAACTCTTGTCTACCTGATAAGATAATATAATGTTGATCAGTCAAAAGTCAAGCATAGAACATCAGCAGCTCATAAATTCAGACTCCTGGCCATCTACCTCTATTATCAGTTCTTGTTAATATAGAGAGAGGCTATCTTCAACAAGAAATATTTATATAATCAGGTAATCTCTACTAATTTGTGTTTTACTTTAAAAAATATCTAGGACATGATCCAACTGAATCTGATCACTTTTAAGTCACAATGGTTTCAGCAGGACTTAATTAGAAATCATTGGGGATTAAGCAGTAATCATCCCTCTAATGTGTACAATTATGCCTCATTCTGCCCATTGATATATTTTGAATTAGATCACAGGTGCATGAATGGGAAAAAAAACATTGCTTAAATATTATCCAAAGCACCTTAAAATATATACATGTTGTGTAAATCGAATACATGTTTTGTCAGATGACAAAAAGGATTAGGCTGCAATCCTAAACACGTTTACTCCCTAACAGCGCCATCCTCCACGCTTCCCTCACCCTCAAAAACATCTAGATGGCTGACATCAGCCATCTAAATATGTTACACCTCCTCCTGAGGAGGAGAGGCTGAGGCACCACCTGGATTCCTCCCTTCCCCACCCCCAGGAACACCTCCCCCCATGGGGGAGCCGAAGACAGTTTTCTGTCTTTGGTTCCCAGCCAGCGCGGAAAGAACCGCGCTGGCTACGAGATGGGGGGGCACTCCCCACTTGCTCCCCACTGTGACCTCGGAAGGGATTTCCAAGGTCACAGTGGGGAGTCCAACTAATCCTATGGCCCCCAAGGCGAGGTTGGAGGGCCATAGGATTGCACCCTAACTGTCCTATTGGGCCATTGGATCTACTTCCAAAAAAGTCCTCTTATGGAAAAATTAAGAAAACAAAAAGTTTTCACGCCCAAAATGGCTCAGGGAATCTCTGTGACTTCTCAGAGAAAAGAAATATTAAGGAACGTTGAAGATAAGACTATTTTATGTTTTGCTTTTGAATGGGGTTTGTTTTAGATGCTTAATTGTTTTTATACTAAATATAATTGAACTGTGATAGCTGCAGCCAGGCATATACAAAACAATAGCGTGGAGCTGTAGTAATTCATCTTCACAAAGTCAGCCTGCTTTAAATCCAGTCACTGAGTGGACAAACGCTCTTTTTATTTTTGTTAAAAATTATATTTAGACATACGGTATCTCTCACTTCTGAACTTAAGAACAAACCCCAGTAACACTTGCACTTAAAACATTAGATCATGAGCCTGTGTACAGAGACAGGCATGAGATGAAATTGAGAAGAGAAGCCAAGCACAATTCCTCCTTTCTAATTTTCTCATTCCCCACCCCTCCTGAATCTTTTCTGAATCAATTAATTAATTTTCATTGGTTGCTTTAATTGGCTTGGGCTTTGTGGGAGTTAAGCTTTTTCCCCGAGACATGTCTGCATGAAGACTTTGAAATGCATCTAATGCATTTCTGAACACTGGAGCCAAAATGCATGGTCTTGCATGTACACATGCATGCTCAGAGGCACTAGTGCTGTGTTGATTCCCCATGTATGTCTGGCACTCTACATTGGGGAAGGAGACCAGCCCAAGATTGGTGTCAGTGTTGAGGTTTGCCCAATCAACTCTTTGCTATGAATGTGGGGGAATGGGTCTCTTAAGAGATTCTTCTCATGTTCTAAAGCAATAGCAGCATATATACACCTGCTAAATGGGCATGCTAATCACTCTGCATGGTGTGGTGTCTGGAATGTGATGGCTTTTGTTTGTTGTTCCTATTCATTTCTGTTGATCATTTCTCCTTTTCTAATAGTTAATCTGTGTCTCTTTCTTCTTTGTTTTTTCATTCGCCTCCTTGCTCTGTCTACTGTTTGACACATGGCTGCAGCATGTTGTCAGGGCAGAACTAGTGAAGTATCCTGAAGAAGATAATCAACAGCACAGCACTGCCAACTGTCAGAGTAAAGTCTGTTCAGTGCAATAGTTCAGGTAGTATAGTGAAAAGATTTAAAAACAAACAAACACCTGTTACTATTTCATGCAAATGAAATCGTAACTGTGATATTGTGTGTCATTCTGATTTGTATATTTGCAAGGATGAAGTAATCTAATATTCTCAGCATGAAACCAGAGAATATTAGGTGAAATTCATTGGGGCTTAAGTTAGTCATGAGCCATTGATTTCAATGGGGCTTAGCCGGGGGGGGGGGGGATTTGCAACTTCCCATAGCATCTCTGTGCTAAATTGGAAGGTCTGCTGAGTTTCAGAGATGACTTCACAGGTGGCACAGGGAAATCACTTTTAGAGGGAGGGGCTGGGAAGTCTCACTGCATGTGAGAAGCTTGTTGCCTGGCTTTTTTATTCAGGTCCCCAGCTGAAGAATTGGGCCATCTAACTCCAGAGCAAAGGTATTACACTTTCAAACAGCAGTGAACCCATTGATATTACTTCTTTAGCACTGTGGGGAGGGGAGCCCTTACATGTTGCACAAGGCATGTTTGCTGTTGGCCCAAGACCACGAGGCAAGCCCAAATCTTCTAAAATTCTTAACAGCCTTGCCTCAATTAGGAACTGCCATAAGACTTTCCCCTTCACATTTAGAGGCAAGGGAGATGGCTCACCTCAAACAGGATGCTACCTTCAGCCGTTGAGTTACAGGCCTCTGCTTATGGCAAAGCAGTTGAAGGAGATGATAGGACTAGGTTGTTTAGAGTGTTTTATACCTTTAAGGATGCAATCCTATGCATGTTTAGACAGAAAAAAAAGTCCTACAGCTCCCAGCATTTCCCAGCCAGCATAGGACTTTTTCCTGTCTAAATCTGCATAGGATTGTGCCTGGGGAGAACGATCCAATGGCCCCTAGACATCGTCTAGGTGGCCATAGGATACTTCAGATTCCCATATCCAAGGTTGGAGACAGAGCTCCGCCCTCAGAGCTGGGGATCCGCACCCCGGTCCCCCTCCCCCACCCCTCGCAGCCAGCACGGGAAGAACCATGCTGCCTGCCTCTGAAGGGGGCGTTCCAGAGGGCAGGGAGGGGAGGAGACCAGGGCTGCCAGGATACAAGGTATCCTGATGGCGCTCCAGCCCCCTTCCCTCCCCCTCCGAAGCACCTCAGCTAGATGGCCAAAATTGGCTGTCTAGCTGAAATGCAGAGCAAGAGGTGCCGCTCCTCCCGCTCTGCGTTGGACGCTCGTAAGCCTCCCAAGTTCAGGGGCTTGCGAGGTTGGCTTACTGTCTATAGGCTCTTCTGGAATGTCATTTTGAAAAACTTCACTGATCCTCTGAGGGTTTTCAAAAATAGGCATTCCTGTTTCAGTACCACAGTAGCCTTTGAAATTATCTTGTGGTCACTGAGGACTGATCAGCTTGAATCCAAGTGCTTCTGCTTGGAACAGTTGAGACTGTTCTTCAGAACTTGTGTACATAAAGTATTCATAGATATAGATACAGTTCTTCTGTTCTCCACCATCAGGCTTTAATAAAAAGAAAGCGGCTATTCTGATGAAAGAACATATTGTTCTGTTCTCTTAAGCACCTCGTATGGTAATGGAGGCATTCTGCAAACATTTCTGCCCCTTGCAAAACATCCTCAATCCCCACCCCCGTTTTGCAGTAAGTTTTCAGACTCCGCAGTAAAGAATACAACATAGCTTGCAAGGGTGCAGATGCTGGAGAGAAGAAGGAACACGTCCCCATTGCTGAGGCAACTGGGTCAACTCTTCCTTCCCAATCCAGTCATGGATCTTTGACTAGTTGGGGTAGAATGTGGATAGGTCTGTACATCTGTAAACTCATCCCCATTCACATTCTGGCCCAACTAGTTGTGCACAGCTATTTGCATGTAGAGCTAGATTGAGGTGGAAGTCTTGTGTAGCACTGGCTGCCAGTGGAGTATGGCAAGACACAGAGCATCACCTGGCAATGGGGTAGCCTTCAGAGTATAGAGCAGTGTTGTCCAACCTTGGGTCCCCAGATGTTTTTGGCCTACAACTCCCAGCATGCCCCAGCCAGCTATGCTATGCTGGCTGGGGCATGCTGGGAGTTGTAGGCCAAAAACATCTGGGGACCCAAGGTTGGACAACACTGGTATAGAGTGATGGGAGGGCTTTCTTTGCTCCCAGTGATGCCATTACATGGCCAGCTCAGGCTGTGTGGCACCCATATGTCATTATGATCCTTGATTGGGTTGGATGTTGCAGTGAGGAAAAAAATAGCTTCAACACAGAAGCATATCAGAACCACAAATATGTGGTGAGGAAAAAAAACCAAAAGATGACTAAACAGGTTTTTGTGTGTGACAGGGAAAGGTCATCCTATGCTGCTCAAAAGTCTTACTTTTGGTGCCTCACAAATATCCAGAGCAGTATCAGTACATACATAACCTGGCAGAAAATCTTATGAGCTAGAACCCATTTCCCCTTTATTTGAAATGAAGAAATCAGTATTTAAAGTTGGATTTGGTACATGCTATCACAATCACTTATTATTTATAAAAGTGCTCAGTATGACTCGGTGCTGTACCAAAACCTTCATGCATGATTTCTCAGAAAAGAGGACTATAGTATATATTCATTCTGACTAGCTCTTTTTAATGCTCCATATTTCACAGTCCAGTCATCAACATGTGAGATGTTTTACTAGCACTTTGGAACAGTGTTTCCTTCGGATTCTCTGCTATAACCTCTTCTGTTTTTCTTTTCTCTCTCTCTCTCTCTCTTGACAGAGTGTAGTGAAGGCGGATATTGTAAACTATAGCCAGGAGCCCGTGACAAGAACAGTTAACTCTCCTAGAAGCTCAATGTGTACAATTCAGTGAACTTTCCCCCCCTTCTTTTTTGTATTGATCTCCTTTGGCAGCCATGCTCCCTTTGCACAGGCGTAGGGCTTGCCAGGAATGTTGTTTTAACAGTGAACATTACTGTAGTGCATTTAGAAGTTTCAAAAACTTACTACCCATTTGTGTGTTGAGAAGCAGCAGGCAGTTTCTTTGGCTAGCCAAGATTCAAAGGTTGGGACCACACACTTCGAAAAATTATGATATATATCTATATTCTTGTGAATTATATTTCAATAAAGGAGTATGTCTCCCTCTCTCTCTCTCTCTCTCTATATATATATATGTACTTTTACATATATTGTCAGAATACCTGAGCGAGAATGCAAAAATGTATAAATTATACAGGTTAAAAAGTGATGCTTGAAATAAAACTGCGGAGTGAAAATATCTCTCTGCTTTCATGCTTGATTATTTTCCATTTTGTCCTTCTCATTAGAACTAGTACAGGAGATCCTCAGTTTCATCCTAGTGTGTTAATGATGAGCAACAGATTGGCCTGTCATTTAGAATCAGCTGTTTTCATCAGTGCCCCCAGCAGTACCTCAAGTCTTCCTCAAAACAGAAAGGTTCCTGTGCTACCTGTACTTTTATTATTATGACGGATGGCTGAAAGGAACAAAATGTTGTCAGAGCCAAATCCATTTTTCAGATTAAACATGTTTGCAATTACACAACTGTTTATACGATGATGAAAAAGATTCTCCGTGAAACAAAGCTGTGTCGCAGCATAATGTACCAGAAGGTTCCCCCCCCCACTACCACCAAATACTTGGACCATGCAAAACATTTTACATAACCTGCTTCTCAGATACCTTAAGGTTAAGCTTCTCTCCTAAGATCCCAGATACCTTAAGCAGAAATGTTCCAGTTGGGATTTTCCTCAAATAGAAGATAGTAAAGTTACGTTTGCTTGGTTTGCCTTCTATTTATAGCTTCTCGTGGACTGCAGCCTTTATAGCCACTTTGTGTTTCCCACCCCACTTCATCTTCATTCAGGTTGACACGGATTGGATTTTTAAACAGAAGTGTTTCTAGCTAACCAATTGGCTTTGTGAGTGTGTAGTATGTACATGTATGGGGTGGAAAGTGTCATGTCATCTGTTGAAATAACCTGTTTATTCAAAGATGTTTGGTCTCAACGGCTCACCAGAGTCCAAGCCTAAAATGTTACCAATTCAGGTTTGTTTTGTCTAGCTACTGGATAGAATTCCATATCCTGGTTGACATACCTCTCAAATGAATAAAGAAACACCACATTTAGAGCTCTGGATTCTTTATTCAATTTGTTATGGCCTGGGATATATTGTCCTAAGAGAGCTTAATGTTAGCATGCCTACTACTGAGGAGAAGCATAATTCATTCATATCACTGAAATACTGGGCTATTTTAATCATTGGATGTCATTGTCCTTGGAACTAACAATGGGTATAGCAAAGTGTGTTGAGAGCAGAATACCAGACAAAGTAAAACATATGAAGTCTTCATTTGTATTGTCTGGATTAGAGCCCTGACATGGAGTATAAACATAAGCTTGGTCATCTTGGTGGGATTTTGGGAGGTATTTGATCTCCATCTAGGAAAAAATGGAAGTGCGATTTCTGGATATATTCTTGTGTTTGTCAAAGATGAGGCAATGTTTTAAGCTGCTTAATGGAAACATTCTAGAGAAATGTTGATAGCCCTCTTGTCAATCCATTTTCTTCTCTCCCTCTCCCCCCACCCCCCGCCCTTCAATAGGCTTGAGAAAAACAGCAAAGTGTAAACCAACATTGGCAGAAATGGGTTGCCTGTGTCACTTAGTGATGATTTCCGTGTAATCGGTAACTGAGCCAGACGACTCGTTTTTTATTTTTTATTTTACTGTGAAAGGGCCTGCAACACTGAATAAACGGGAAAAGAACTAACCCTAACCCTCCAAAGAGCCACTTTCTGTCTGATGTAAGGAAAGAAATGGAAGAATGGACTTTCGTGCCAGTTTGGTTACTCAGAAGTACAAATGTTTCTGTTTCAGGTCCATTTACACTAATTTTCTAACGTTTGAAGTGCTTACACACCTTGTTTTTAAACCTTAAGAGGAAGCCCCATAATTCAGAGGCAGAATACATTGACATGAAGGGATTCCAAAGGTGCATCTTTGGCATCTCCGGTTAAATGGAATTGGGGTAGTAGGGCTACGAAAGGACCTCAGCCTTGGTGTGCCAGTCAAAATAGAGCTTGCCTATATGGACTGAAGGCAGCTTTATACATGCCAGAGTCCAGGGGCTGTGGTGGTGTTTCCACAATGCACATGAAGAAAAAGAAATGACATTTACTTGGTGATGACATCTGTTCCCTGTGGAACTATGGAAAATGTAGCGTCTACTATTAGAGTTTTAAAAATTACTTTTGAGAATGTGAATCTGGTTCAGAAGAAACTCAGCCTCTATAGTCTGTATGCATGGGGAGAAGATGCACCTAGGATGACCTAGTACAAGGGTTTCCAACTTTTTTGAGTCAGTGGGCACATTTGGAATTTTGAGAGTGTCATGGGTACCCTCACAAAACGGCTGCCATGGCCAGTCAGGAAAGATTTTCCCTGAAGGCAATCTGGTGAGAGTTAAAGAAAGGTAACTTTCCCAAGAACCCAAGTACAAGGCAGAGGTGGGTCTGAGCTCCAAAAGACAAAACCACTCTTGAACCCAAAGTTTTCTGCTCCAACACCCATTTCACAAAATGCAAACTGATGAGGCTAAGATACAATAACTTGGCTGAGAAACTATGTACAAGAGGAAGGTGGGGTCTGGGCCCCCACAAAGCATTGCCAAATACCTATTTCACAGAAAATAAATGTGATCCTGAGAAAAACACCCCCCACACACAGACAAAAAAGCAAAACAAGCAAGGTGAATGTACACCCCCTGCTCCCCCATCAACTCTAGCCCCACCAGGACACTGCCTACCACCCCAGTGTTGCCTTTCCCCCCCTGGGGTGGCTGGGGAGACTTCAAAACAAAGTGCTGGGCCGCAGCCACTCAATATTTTTATTTTCTAAGAATGCCTCTGGGGTCCACATTTGCACATTCTTAGAAATGAAGATGGTGCTGGAGGGTGGCACTTCACTTTGCTGCATGCCAGTCTCCCAGTTAATTATTTTTAATTGAAAGGAAATCTTTTTTATAAAAATAAAATCAGGAGGGGAAGAGAGCCTGGTGTGTGTCAAGAGAGGTGTACATGGGCACATCGGTGTTTGGTTTTTGCTTTTTTTTTTATTTTATTTGCAAATACAACAATAACAAGAAAGGGAACTAAAAAAGAAAAAGGAAGAACTGATCATAAAACATACCCATATATAATAATAATTTACATCACCCTTAATAAAAAAAAGGGGGGGAAGGAAAAGAAGGACAAAGAAGGATTTGACACTTTTATTTCAAATATATACATTAATATAAGCAGCCCGTATTTCTAAATAAACATCCGTACAGGACTGATGGCTGCAAGAGATACATTCAAATGTAGAAAGAGCAGTAAGATCTTCAGTCCACTGAATGATAGGTGGTGGGTGTTTATCCTTCCAAACTTGAAGTATAAGTCTCTTTGCAACGTTGAAACATCAATTTTTGTTGAATCACATTGGTGCCCGCAGATACTATGTTGGAGACCCCAGGCCTTGCAGGTCTCATATGAAGAAAAGGCTGCATTTGTACAGTTCTGTACTTGTACAGTTCCTTTACCCAAGGAACTGGTCTGGTTATCTGCAATTGTCTCTCAGGCTCCATGGCTCAAACCTATGCTGAATTATGTGAGCCACTCCAGTTCTGGGGAGTTCCCTGTGTTCTTCTGCTAAGAGCATTAGGACCAGTTCACAACTTCCTCAAACCTATTGGCCTTAGTTCTTCCCTCCCCTGCTGTCCCATGGGCCAAGTTGTGACAGGTATTGGTGTAATTAGGATCCATTCCTAACCTATACAACGGTTACACCAAGGAAAGCCAAAAAGATGCCAGTCAGGATGACATGGAGGAAAACTCCCACCACCACCGGGCAACCAGCCAAAGTTGGTAAAGCAAATCATGTAAAGCACCCTCAAACTACCATGAGTGAGGAATCAAGATTGCACAATAAATGTCTCATGTACAGAAGCCTCAAATCGTCATCCCATTATATTCCATAACAACCAAACTGGAACCTATCCAAATTATGAGATGGGTGATGAGACCTTACTTTCCAATATGATTGGTTAGTTACTTTCACTGGACGAAGGTCCAAGGGATGGTGACCTTCCTTTTACATAGGCGTTAAGTATACATGTTAAGACTAGCAAGCTTTTATGTTCATGTTTCTATGTGTCCATCTGAAGCTCAGGAATCATGAATGTCTCCAGACTGATCACTCCACCCTACTCCAATTTGGTAAAAAGGAGACAGCCCTTGGAAGGCTCAGCCAGCTGCACTGATGCTTGTATGTTTGTGACTTATTCTCAGATTAATTTCACAAGTCTAGTAGTATGTACTTAACTGCATTTGTGTGGGTTTTAATAAACAGCTCTCCTTATTGATGAGTTTCTTACTAATGCATGGAAGCCTGCAGCTGGATCAGGGTGCGCGTTCCCAGTCACAGTACGTCTAGGAGAAAATGCAGTTCTTCATCTGATCAGTATTTGATGCTGGTTTGGAAGGAAACCACAGTACATAACATCTAAGTTTGGCTCTCCCAGAAGAGAATTTTTTTTATGGCAAAGAAATCAAACAGTAAAAAAGGAAGGGGGGAAAAACACATTGGCTGTTATAATTCACATGCTGAATCTTCATTTTGCAGGTCGTATTTTGTATTTATGCTTTGAAATTTTACAATGGTAGAGACGCCATATTCAGAGCCTCAGTAAAATGAAAGGCTTTGCTTGTTAACTGAAATTGAGCGGATCGTTATTTTACTTCTATATTGAGATGCATCTGGCCTACAGCTAGTTAGTTAATTTATCTTTGGGGAAGCTCAATTCAAGTTATGAAAAACATGTCTGTTTAGATTACTCCCAAAGATATGGTCTTGCCAAAGAATGGGAAAGTAACTGTCAAAATAACAAATTTCCCAGTACCAGCCAGCATCATTCATGACTCCTAAGTAACACCTCACTTCCATAGTATTAAAAAAATGGTCAAATGACAAATGTTTAAACGGAAGGTTTAAGGATCACCGTTGGAAGCAGTGTCCGCACTGCATCCTTCTAGTATTTTATTTTATTGTATCACACACACACACACACACACACACACACACACACACACACACACACAGTGGTCTCAGGTCTCCTGCCCCCACCCTGCTGCCCTGCCACTGAATTTGCCACTGGAAGTTGGTGGCACAGCAGTGACTGAAAAGAACTGGCAATTTCCCTTGAAAACAAGATGTGTGCGGAGTGCATACCTTATTTGGAAACAAAATCACATTCCCAGGAGACTTCCAGGAACACAATTCCCCCAATTTTCCCCCCTGCTGCTGCAGCATATTAAATGGGGGAGGGGTGGGAGCTGCATGCAGCCCGCGTGCCATCTGTTGCCCACCCCTGCTCTAAATAAATCCCGTCCTTCCTGAAACCTTTTGGGTCTCTCTCGCATCTGTCTGCAGGGGGGTTCACTTCAATTGCTCACTTTCTTGTCTATTTATAAAATATGCATCATGCCTTTCTACCAAAAAGTGGCTAGCAACAATAAAATACAAATTAAAAACAGAAACTTAATTAAAAAATAACATAAAATCAAATTAAAGCACAAGCATTTAAAGAACATGTGAGTTTATTACATGGTCATGCTGTGTAGCCATGTCCTCCTGCCACTGATACATGTACCATCTATGCCCCCCCACCATATGAAGGGACTCTACTTATGCACAGATATATGTTCATAGATCTCCTCTGACCCCACCAGGGGCTGCCCCCCCCAAGGATAGGGTCTTGATTAGTCCAGGATCCCCCCTTGTGTGTAGGAGCTGTATGTGCATATATGTTGATACATGTTTATAGGGATGTACAGACTTTGTTAAATCCATTCCATTCCATGTACGTTTTGTGGATTGTTCAGCACCTTTCAGTCCATCGCCTGCTCATTGATGGAATCCGATTTTGCACAAATCCATTCATACGCATTTGCACAAATTCACAGTTGCACAAATTTGCACTTCTGAAAATGTGTGAATCCCCCCAAATATGCAGATCCCCCCCATGTGCATTTTAATGCTATAATCTATGGGGGAAATGCATATTTTCGGTTGGTGTTTTTTTTTTGTTTTGTATTTTTCTGTGACTAAATTTGCATAAAATGAGAGAAAGTAAAAACAAACAGACAAACAAGAAAACCAGTCCACTAGTCCACAGAATCCGTGTGACTCAGGAAAAGCCATTCTGCTGTGGAATCCAGGGGTCGGATTCATAGAAATCCAAACTCATTTGAATCTGTTGTGGATTTCTCTGACATCTGTACACATCTACAGTCATGCCTTGGATTGAGAGCATAATTTGTTCCAGAAACGTGCTTGTAATCCAAAATACTCTTATATCAAAACGAAATCCCCCCCAAAAAATTTGTACAGAGATTTTTAATTTAAGCCGTACTACAGTACTTGTATTGCAAGACGTCGCTTGTATATCAAGTAAAAAAAAATTAAATAAATATTTAAAAATTTGCTTGTCTTGCAAAATGCTCTCAAACCAAGTTACTTGCAATCCAAGGTATTACTGTACAAATGTTTCAAAGTAACATTTGAAACAGAAAAGGTAGTTTGGAGCAAATGTAGTGAAGGTTGGAGACTGATTTAAAAAAATAAAACTGAATTTATTCAATTAAAAGGAAAGGAATCATTGGCTTTGACCTCATTACTATGATAATTCACAGCTTCTGAACTAGTTTACATATTTCCAAACTGAAAACAGATTTTAAATTTGCAGACTTCTGAAAATATCACACTTGTTCCATCAGTTTTAGAATCCTCCATTTAACTGATTTTATCTGCTGTACCTGTCTTTTTCTGTTTTATCGTTTTTAGCTTATATGTTGATTTTTTGTTTTTGTTTTGTTCATGCATGGTTAGCTGCCCTGAGTGATACAAAGGGCATTCATTGTAAGGGTAGTATGTAAAATTTTAAATAAATACAGACAGACAAAGTAAGACTTCATATGCTAAAGGAGGCATACGTACTTATCTTAACATTATATTGTCTTATTTGGAGTCAGGTCTATGTACAATGGTCAAACTGGATATTTTATGATGCAGGGAAGGTGATCTCTACAAACTGGCACTTTATGAGGTAAATATTGGCCCCTTGAGAACTGCCACCCCCAAAATGCCCCAGCAGTTGCTTTGTAAGACAGGCAGTTTTGCAGATGCCAAAACCTCCATAATAGCCCAGCCTTCTGTTTCTTATGTGGTAAATATATTCATATAGGCTCATGGGAATACTCCCATTTTCAGGTGGTATCTGTGAGGCGTATCTGTGGGATCAAAGCTGCCCTTGCTGTGCATGGTGCGTGTATACTTTATGGTTTGTTGCATCACTCCTTCATAGGTGGTTAAAACTCCTCTATTACTTTGAACAAATCAAGGTAGATAAAGCCACACATGGCTTCAAGGAGAAGACCACTAAGGCGGAGATGTGTTCATTTCTCTTCCTCCCAACTGAAAATGTAACTTTTCTTTTACGGTTATGTTGACAACAAAATAACGGGTTTTTGGTTTATTTCATCTAAGCACACTAAATCCCAAGGGCTTTTTGGAACATTTATTCAGCTGGCTTGGGTGAAAATGAATCTGTGCCAAATATATTTTTGATGCCTCTGCATATGTAAAAGTCAACTAGAATTCACAAACTGAGAGGTTAATGATTTTGCTAATGCAAAAGACAACCAGTTAACTTGAGGAAAAGTTGCCATTTTTTTAAAAAAAAACATTTCTATCCCTCAAACATATTAAATATTAGATTTTATGTTGGAAAACTACATGGAGAATCACACACACACACCCCTACAGTATGGTGGAGGAACTGAAATACTAAAAAAAAAACACCCACCAGTCCTTGAAATACCAGTTGCTTATTTACTGTTTGAGAATGTTTGGAGGCTTTACCACTTTGAGCTTTAAAGGAAACCTAATTTTGAGCTGCTACCTTACCTACCCTAACTTCCCATATTTTAAAGGTTATTGTTGATTCATTACTAGGATTCAGAGAAGAGAATTCACCCTCTCTGGACGTTCAGTCCCTTTCTTCTGGGATCTCTTCCAGTTAACTTTTCAGTCCTTATTCTGTCCCAGATAGCCCCTCCTGTCATGTGGTCTATGTGAAGTTTTAATCCCAGCCACAGCAACTGGACTATGAAATATTGCTGTTGACAACCTTTTTTCTTGAGTAATTATAATGTTTATGGACATTCCATAACATCACACCAGCTCAGCCCATCAGCTAGCCTGTGGATACTTCCACATAGTGATATGTTACAACTAGGAAATGGCTGTCAGTGTATCTATTCACTTTCTGTACAGTTAGAAAGCTCTTGGAACATACAATGCCACATTGGTAAGGCCACATCAGTTTTTAATGGCTCTTAAATCTTTCCCCATTTAAATAAAGGAAAATACCTTGTGCATTGGTAATATTCTGAAATCTATAGATCACTTAGTACAATCACAGCTTTGAGTTTATCATTCTTTTAGCTGACTTGTAAAAACGGTATTAATGTCTCTGGCTACTGCTTGAAAGAAAACAATGTCACAAGCTGATTTATGCCTTTGGTCAAATGCTTGCTTTGAGTTTCATCCATCTGTTAGAATACACAAATTATAGAAAGATTAATTGGTTTTACATCTTGTTAAAGGGTCTTTCCTTGTCTAACTACCTGTCCAGTTGTCAAACAGATCATTGCCCTGATTAAAGTTGTCCACGAAAAGAAATACTAACCAAATGAGTGATTAATACATGTACAAGCACAACAATTAGAAATATAACTTTAGTTACACCTTGATGAAAGAGTGAATTTATGATCTGTGATAAGAAGGATATTTGTACTTTGCCTCCAGATAATATTCCAGAGACGTTATTTAATTTATACTTAGGTAAAGTGTAGCAATAATTGTTTAGAAAGGTTTCCAAATTTCTATAAAGTTTTGAGATTTTGGAGTTGGCCAGAGTTATAATAACAATAACTGTTCGAGTGCCTACTATGGCAAAGGGACTGGTCCTGCCCTCGGGCATACAGACTAAAAAGACAAGCCACACAAGGGAAGGGGAGTGGAGAGAAAAGGCCGAGGATGGAGCTCAATTTGACAGAATCTGAAGAGGTGAGTTGTTAAGCATTTAAATCCTGTTGGGGACCTGGCTGTTCTTCACTTGTTGGTGTCTTTGCTATTATGGAAGTATTGCAATTACCCACCTTTTAAAAAATGTGTTACTACTGGGTTATGCCAACGTGACACAGCCACAGAGATACAAAACGACAGGATGATCACAGTCCTTATTAGCACTTTCAGTCTAAAACTGAACAGTTTTCTCACTCTAGCTTCCAATGCATCTTATAAAGATAGGGTTTTCACCATAGAGATGCCAAACCTTAGAGCGGTGGTTCTCAACCTTTTTTGCCCCATGCACCCTCTCTTCACCATATGTCAGAATGTCATTCTCCCCTTTCCAAGATTGTCTGACTTAATCTGTGCCATACAATAAGGTGTGATGTCCTGTAGATTATGTGCAATCTGTAGAATTGTAATTTGTAGAAAGATCAGTATTCCAACAGTTTGAGTCTGTGGTCTCAATCGCCCCCCAACCCTAAAATTCCCACCCTGGGGGGAATTCCCCCCTGGTTGAGAACCCCTGCCTTAGAGTGATACCACTCTACGTTCATAGACAATCAAAGCCAATGGCAGCTTCCCATTTTTGCTGGAGGTTTGAGCTGTAGGTAAGTCTAATGTTTTCCTGTCTTTGCCGTCACAGCACAGACGCCCCACTCTCTGACAAGGTCTGCTATTCCAAGCAGAAAGCATCATTCCAATGATATAATGTGGCAATATTCGGTTCCTGAAGTGATCTCAAGCCATGTTTGGTTACTATTCCTGGGTGGGCTATCAGAAGAATGGGGTGGAGATTTGCCTCCTCGCTAAAACTTGATTTACATTTTATTTATCACATATGTACCTCTCACCCATCCTCCTGAGAGCTCCGGGATACCACAATATAGACCCATCAGCAACCCGTGAGACAAGTTAGGCTAAAGTCCCCCCAACAGCACCCTGCACACCACAGTTGGGTTATCAGATGGTCCACAAGTGCAATAAGTAAATAAGGGGGCTTTATGTTTCTTAGCCCAGCAATCTCTTGACTATAATGCCACGTGGCTGCGCTGATTTTTGGATGGTTGGCTCTAATGCCCCATGGGCCCTCTCAAAATCCTCTGCAGTGACTGTGAGGTCTGGTAAAGGCTTTGAACAGCACTGGGCCAGAAATGCTTTTACCTCCCTCCCTCCTCAGCTTCCGACACCGTCCCTCACCCTCATATTCTGGTTGCGATTTTGATTTTCACGATCCTCCATCTTGATTTTGCAGGGCTTTATTGCTTGCTGCTATTAGAGTTGCAATTTTCTTTTGATGGTTGAGGCTAATTTCAAAGGCTTTGTTAGTAGTCTTCAATAGCCCCCCCCCCTCGATAGATAGGTAGATAGATAAATAGATAGATATCTCATCTTATTTAGTCTCCTGGGGCTTTTAACTGCTGTTTCTATTGCATTATACACCCAGCACTGCCTTGCAATAGCTCTGCCTCATCAGGGGAGGCTGCATTCTCAATCTTCCCTGCCTTTCTTGGACCTCTCTCCTTCACTGTTTGAGTCACCTCCTGCTGGTCAGCGGGCATTAAAATATGTCTTCCATTTTCTCTCTGTTTTTGTGTGTGTGTTCTCTGTGGCATCCTCTTCACACATAGTTGAGCAGAATATGCTTTTATTGGCAATGGCTAGCCAGAGTGGCTTTGATCTCCCAGTTCAGGGCAGAGTCTCAAGCTGCCCTCCCACCCTGCAATTTATTTAAACATTTGTGATATGGGTGAAGAATAAACACATATGCATTTAAATGTCTATGTGCCTCTTTAAAAGAAGAAGAAGATGGACAGCTCTTGTATGGAGGGGGACAAGTCAAGAATCAGCTGTGACTGTTCTTTAAATGACATTTCTGCTTTCAGCTAGAAGGAGAAATGGGTCTTCTTCCTTTATTTAAATGGATTACCCACCCCATACCAAACGTCCAGGGCTGGTAACAATAGCCAAAATCTGAAAGAGTAGGGTTATTATTCCATGGTATCTCCCCAACACCCTTTTTTTCCAAATGTAACCTAGACATCCCAAAGACTGGTCTCGGACCCCTCCCCAATGTGTTTAGGCTTGGCCTTTGGCAAGTCTGCAGTCAGAGGGTTCATGGCAGGACATCTTTGCACGTGGGCCTGTTGGAATGACTTGCTGTTGGAGACAGCTGGATGCATCTTACCCAACAGAACTCTATTCAATTGCTCCTGTTTGAACCAGATCTCATGTTCTGGGGCATCATTAGGTAGGTCGAAGGATGCAATCGTCCTCCTCTTGTGTTTCAGGTCATCTGTGATCGCCACAGGAGCACCACTGGTTATGATGAGGTATGGAGAGTAACCACAACAAATACTCTCAAAATACACCACTTTTTGTATACTTGAATGTTGAATAGATTCAAGAACTGAACAGCCTTTGGATCGTCCTGTGAATTGGTTTGAATCTCTCCATGTCTACAAACCTAAAACAGAGCCCCTGATCAGGCTTACCATTCAATGACCTTCATGACTGATCAAAGCTCATCAGTCCTTCAGGTCAGGTCCCCCAGTGCCACCATTCCTTCAACTACAGCTCTCCTTCAGCAACATGCTTTGAGTGGCCACGGAGGTCACCACACAAGCACAGGCCAGCTCACCTTTCACCTGCACACCTTCCTCTGGAGTATTATACCTCAGGGCTACACGTTTGCACACAGTTGGGCCCAGGTAAGTTCCATTGATGTGCAGAAACATTATTGACCTCAATATGATTATCTGCTTGAATAGTGAAACTCTACCATATCCAAATCCAATCTGAACAAGAAAGGGGGGGGGGATTTTGTCCTGAGGCATGTCCATTGTTAGAATGGGCTCCAGATCAAAGTCGCTTTTGTATTTACAGCTGCGGGAATCCCTGGCCCAGGTTCAGACACTATCCCTTAATGGTGTAAAGTTTCAGAAATAGAAAACTTTGTGCTCAGGAGATTGTTTCAATTGTATCTTCAGGGAAACAATCTTCTGTCACTTCAATTAGTTTCTTTTCTTCACATGGAAGTATGGATTTCAAAGGCAGAAATCTACAATATGTTCATCCCAGTTCCTCATTATGTGAGAAATGAACTATAGCAAAGCATTAAAACAGGGGTCCTCAAACTTTTTAAACAGGGTGCCAGTTCATTGTCCCTCAGACTGTTGGGGGCCCGGACTATAGTTTGAAAAAAATATGAAAGAATGGATCAAGTTTAAAAAAAAGGACCCGGGTCCTTTTTTTTTTCTTGATAGGGGTGAATTTTTTTTTCCTTAAATGGAAAGTTATTTTATTTATTTATTTATTTATTTTTTATCCCGCCCAATAGCCGAAGCTCTCTGGGCGGTTTACAGCAATTAACAAGACAGTCCCTGCCCGCAGGCTTACAATCTAAAAAGACACGACACACAAGGAAAAAGGAATGGGGAGGGAAGAAGAGGGAATATTAATGAATACTCCTGGCAGGGCTGGTGATATTTACATATATAGTTGCACAATTGTTTCATGCCTAACACGAATATACTTTTGTTTTTGCCATCACACAAATGAGCATACTCTGCTTCAATCCAAAGTAGCATTTTTGAAACATTAGAAATCTGACTTAGCTACATCAGCTCATACATTAGAGGTAAAACACCACCACTAATTTTTCCATATTATGGAAAAGAATTAAAAGAATCGGCGCTTGAAGCGAAAGAGTTAAAAAAAAGTCTGCTTCCGCCAATCGGCCCGCGGGCCGGATAAAAAGGCAAGGCGGGCCGGATGTGGCCCGCGGGCCTTAGTTTGAAGACCCCTGCATTAAAATAAACAAACAAACAAACAAAAATAGGCCACAATCCAGCCAACATTCAGCACTGTTTAAGTCCCATTGAATTCAGCTGAAGAGATTTAAACACAGAATTGTGCTGTTATTGTATAAGCTGGCAACATCGTAAGAGTCTACGAGTGATGCGGAGTGGCATGAACGTTTTTCTCAAACTTCTTTTCCCCAACCCAAAACAGCCTCAAGAAACTACAATATGGAATGGAGGTTTATACAGGAGCTGAGGAGATGCATATCTCCCTTTGGGCCATTTTTCTTATCAAAATGCTGCTTTTCTTCCTGCAGGGGAAAAGATGCTGGTATTTGTGGTTCTCTCCAGGGAAGATTTGTTACCAGACTCAGAAACTAGACCTGGCACTTCAAACCTTTTGAACACTGAGATGTGGCGGGACAATAGGGGTGGTGCCAGACTGGCAGATCTGGTGCTCAGCTTAGAGCAGGGGTCCCCAACCTTTTTGCACCCAGGACCGGTGCAGGGCAGTTTGGCGCCCTAGGTGAAATAAAATTTGCGCCCCCCCTCTCGTGTCGTGGGGGGGGATCCGGAGCAAAGCAGCCCTGCTCTGCAAACACCCCCTCCGCGCCGCTGCCACCACCACCACCACCACCACCACCACCTACCTACCTACCTTCCCCCGCCCTGGCTGCTGCCGCTGCCTCCGAAGAGGAAGCGACGCGACGGGACCCCCGCACTCTGTTTTTTGCTGGGGAAACCAGGACAACAGGGCTGTTTAAGCCCTGTTGCCCTGGTTCCTCCCGCCAAAACAACGCGGGTGGGGCTCCGGAAGCGATGCTAAGAAGGTAGGTAGCGGGGGGAGGCGCGGGAGAGGGGGGGAGGCGTGGGGGAGGGGGGAGGCATGGGGGAGGGGGGCGGCTTCGGCGGCTTCGGTGGGCGGGGGAGGCACGGGGGCGGCTTCGGTGGCTTCGGCGGGCGGGGGAGGCGCTTCAGCGGCTTCAGCGGGCGGAGGAGGCGCGGCGGCGGCTTTGGCGGCTTCGGCGGGCGGGGGAGGCGATTCGGCGGCTTCGGCGGGTGGAGGAGGTGCGGCGGCGGCTTTGGCGGCTTTGGTGGGCGGGGGAGGCGCTTCGGCGGCTTCGGCGGGCGGGGGAGGTGCGGCGGTGGCTTTGGCGGCTTCGGCGGGCGGGTGGGGCAGCGGGGGAGGAGGCCCGGTGGGGGCAGCGTGGCGGCAGCAGCGAAGAGGAGCGCAGCGTTTCTGCACCCTCTTCAGCCACGCGCCCTAGGCCTAGTTTGCCTAGCGGTAGCGCCGGCCCTGTTTGCACCCGTGGACACATTTGAGAATTTGAGAAACTGCAGTGGGCACCACCACAAAATGCCTAATCAGTGGATCACCACTTTGGTGTCTACCTGAGACATCTATGGATCTTAGGCTGTGTCTTATTCAGCAAAAACTTTTGTTCCATGTCTATTGGACACCACGATGTCTTTTTAATAAGGGATTGTCCAATTCAGCTAATCGCTGGCAGTGCAATACTGTCAGCTAATGCTTCTTTTAAACGTATGTTTTGGCAGTGTCCAGTAGTTGCTTCTTTTTGGGAGGAGGTTATTACACAGATAAATTCTGTTCTGGAACAGTCTTTAATATTCACTGATGTACATGCTATTTTTAAATTATTTAGCTGCTTCATGGAAATTAACAAGCGGAAGGGGAAATGGATTCTCTACACCCTTTTGACAGCTAAGAGACTGATATTACACAATTGGAAGGATAAACACTCATCTCCTATAATGCAATGGACTCAGGACTTTACAACGTTTTCAGTATTTGAATGGGTGGCATATAGATGCCAACTTCAAATGGATACTTATTTGGATATTTGGCCTGTTTTTGTTAAAGCCTGTGTATAATTGCTAGAAAGTTGTATGCATTTCACACAAATCCATGTACGTATATTAAAAAATTCTGGATTTTTTTAAAAAATTAAAAAATAATAATAATTCAGGTCCCCATGGGTAACACGTTTGGGACCCCTTCATGGGCAGCACGGGAGATGCCCATGGGTACTGTGGCACCCACAGGCACCACATTGGGGAGTCCTGGCTTAGAGTGTCTCCCAGTGGCTGTGTGTACCAGGCTGCATGTTGTACTTCTTGGTGTTGGCACTGGCCATGCCCCAGAGCTTCTGGCTTTCAGGTTCTTTGGGTGAAATATTTCTATCAACATTCCTGTCAGGCGCTACTGGTCAGAGGAGGGAACTGTAGGCAGTTTGGCCTTGTAATCCAACAGAACTGGAGTGCTTCCAGATGGAGGGCTCCTAGCACTAGCGGTCAGAAAGCTGCTCTATACCATTCCTCAAAGTGGCTTCCTCTGAAGTTTGCATTACGCTCAATCTTCCCCATGTACCTTCTACTACTTACTCCTTCCTACCTCTCTTTTTGTTTGTTTGCTTTGTTTGTCTTCCTACTTGGCCTCTTTTCTTGCCTGCTACCGCTCTTCTTTTTCAGCCCAAGATTTCTGTCTCTGTCTCCTGCTTGCATTCCATTTTTCTCAGCTGCCCCTTATTATTGGAGTGCCGCTCCCCAATATCTGGACCTTTGCATCACACTCCCAGCCCCTGCCCATACAATGAAACTTCTTCATCATCATCATCATCATCATCATCATCATCATCATCATCATCATCATCACTATTCTTGCTATGAAATCCTTAGTAAAAGGCGAAAGATTTATACGATCTAAACCAGATCCCCTTCTGGAGGGGAGATATTCACGCATTCCCTATTCTGTGCGTGTGTTTGCCCCCTGCCATTCTGGCATGGTAGAATCAATTGAACAAGTGCTTTGGTATTGCGCCTTCTGTACGGATATTCATTCCATGTATATTACCCCCCTAATAAAAAACTATCCCAGCCAATCTGATGAATTTTATACAACCCTACCTCTTTCAGACTCCCCCCTCTACTGGAACTATTATAAAGGTGACCAAATTCTGTGTACTGGCATGCATTCCTAGGAACCAGGGGGTAGACACCCCAGCTATTCATGCAAGTAACCCATAGCTGACTCCACCAAAGGGCTATTATGTATTACCCCAATGCAAAAATACCATCCAGGTTTTTTTGCCTTGTTTCCCCCACCCCCTCCTTTTTTGGTGCCCCCCCCAGTCATTTGTGGCACTTTTGTTCTGTACGGTCCAACCCGTCTCATTGAATTTCATAGATTTCATAGATCATAGAGTTGGAAGGAGCCCACATGGCTATTGTTTTATAGAAACTGGTCTATGACCGTAATAAAGCTTTGTTTTGTTTTTTTGGGCTATGAAATCAATGTACTGTGACTTGTCATAAGAATACAGAGTACTACTTCAATATTAATAAATAATGGTATCACTGGCCCATCATTTTATCCCACTTTTCGACCATGAAAATGTTTTTCAGAGAGCAGCTTACCCAGGGCTTTCCAAAAGCTGGAGCTAGTCTTGATCGCATCACATCATGGTGGCTTTCAGTGTCACCTATATGCTGATGACAAGGCACCCAGCTCTACCTCTCTACCCCAGAACTTTCTCCTCCATTCAGTCCCGTATCTCTAAGTGCCTCTCTTATATTTCTGCTTCAATGCTTCTTGGTTGTCTCAAGTTCAACTTGTTCAAGACTGTTTTTTCTTTTGTTGGTAACAAGATAGTTGCTGGACAGGCACTGAAAGGGTGAGTTTTGTCTAAGTTCCACATATCCTTATGTTGAGACTCCTCTTTCCTTTCCCCTATTTCAGTGCTCAGTCTGTTGCACTGAGCTATTGGGGTGGGGACAGGGTTGCTTTCCATTAAAGTGTTGTTGATGTGTTGTATTCAGGTGCATTGAATCAATTGTTCACTGTTCCTCAAGTACAACCCGGCATCCACCCTCCCTTCCCCTTGGACTAGGACAAAACCTGCTGCAGCCCTAGGTGAAGTCTTTCCAGGGAGGTGAATAAAATCCAGTTAATAAAGTTGCTACTGATAAATGTGTGGAATTGCAGTGCGTAGGAAAATGTTTTAGTGTTCCATTCCCCCACCCATTATTTATTCATTATGATCACTGAATTATTTATTTATGCAGTTGATTTCATTATTCATTTATTATGTTATTCACCTTCATTATTTCTGCTTTCATTTCCCATCGTTTTTTTGTGGGATACCCTGATGCTCTTCTGCTGCCTGTAACTTCCATGTTTTCCATCCGATTGGCATGACTTTTTCAAGCATTCTACTAACCCTCCAAAAGATCAGATCTTCCGGTTTTAGAGAACTGGGGAAAAGGGAGCCCACTTACAGGAAATTTTTTTTTTTAAAGGCGCACAGCCTAACTAGTATCTAGAATATATATTTTTACCCTAAATATGGGGTATTGCTCTTTAAGTATAGAAAGGAGTAACACTTTGAGCTGCACATGCTCAATGAATGTTTGTTGGTTTGTTTGGAGGCTTTCTGGGTTTCTTCTTCACCTCACACTGGTTACTGTGGAGATCAGGACTATGTGGGAAGAACTACCGTATTTGAATTTTAAGCCCTGAGCAGTTTGACCTGGATAAGTTAAATATTCATACATTATAATGAGCATGATAATATTACGCTGTGCTTGTTGAGTTGGACACACTCTGTCAGTTGTTGTTACTTTCAATTGTTGCAGTTTTTCTCCTTCTCCTTCCACATCCTATTTTCTTGTGCTATCGCTTTGAAGAATAAGAGCGAATCGTGTCTACAATTCCATTGTGGTCCTTCCTGACAGTGATGGCAAGAAACTTGCCTTATTATTGTTGTTGACATTAGGAGAAGAGGAGCGACTAAGTATCGGGTCTTTTCACATAAAATAATATTGTGCTGTTCTATTTTTATTGTGTTATTTCTGTTGTGGCATTTCTACAAGAGATCCTGACATCAAAATGGTATATGTACTGATAATATAGGTGTGCATCCTTGTTTTAGTTGCCTCTGAGTCTGCTTCCATACTTGTTCTTCAGGTTTGAATCCTAGGGAAAAATAGGAGATTACATTCCCACAGAGCACAAACACCTCAAGTTTATTTTTAAGACTGTAGGGAGCAGTGGGCAAGCCCAGCGGTACTCCTGAACCTTGGGAGAAAGCCCCCCCCCCTGCTCTCTCACTGTGAGTGTGAACAGCACTTGGTGTTCAGGACTTAATGATGGCACATTTGACTAAAAACTACTTTTTTCTTTTCTCCCTGCTCCCTCTAACCTCCCTCTTGCTGCTGGGGGGGAAATGAAACAAATGAATTTGACTTGATGTAGACAAACTGGAGAGGGCTCAGAGGAGGGCAACAAAGATGATAAAGGGACTGGAAACAAGGCCCTATGAGGAGAGACTGAAAGAACTGGGCATGTTTAGCCTTCAGAAGAGGAGACTTGAGGGGAGATATGATCGCACTCTTCCAGTACTTGAAGGGTTGTCACACAGAGGAGGGCCAGGATCTCTTCTTGATCATCCCAGTTTGCAGGACATGGAATAATGGGCTCAAGTTACAGGAACCCAGATTCCACCTAAACATCAGGGGAAAAAAATCCTGACTGTTAGAGCAATACGACAGTGGAACCAACTACTTAGGGAGGTGGTGGGCTCTCCCACTCTGGAGGCATTCAAGGTGCAGCTGGACAGCCATCTGTCAGGGATGCTTTGACTTGGATTCCTGCATTGAGCAGGGGGTTGGACTTGATGGCCTTATAAGCCCCTTCCAACTCAACTTTTCTATGATTCTATGATTCATGACATTCAGAATTCAATTGTCAGCCTGGCATTTATTTCTTTGCTTGAGATGAATGAGTCCCATCCATTTCCATCTTTCATTTGTTCCCCCCAAAAAGGCATCTAATGTTGACCCTGAATAAAATAATGAAGGTTCAACCTAGTTGTGGCTTTCATTGTTGCTTGACTTGATGTCTCCCTTCCCCATCCCTGGCAAAAAGCTTCTTCCCACAGTGGGACTTGAACCCGCCCAACTGAGTTCTGGTTTTAGGGGGATGTGCTGGTGATGTCTGTCAAAAGGATTGTTGTTTGCAGGCTGTGTGGTAAATCTGGTTTTGAGCCTTCTTCTTCTGCAGAAATCCCTGGTGCATTTCAGTTACAGGGCTTGTGCTGGGTGCCCCACAATGGTTCACAGAGGCGAGGTTGCTGTGGTGTGTTTGTGTCTGTTGAGTTGTGTCTAGTCAGGAAGTTACTAAGGTGTGTAAAACAGTAGCGAGGACTGTACCCTCATACCTCAGGAATACAAATGGTCTCACAACCTGTATTGATCTTGAATTAGCTAAAAATAGTTAAATCCAGTGAACTGAGAGAAAATTTGGAGCACTTTTGAGACAACCACAGTTTCTAAGTGTCCTGAGTACTTTAGATTTCAGAAGGTCTTTTAACTAGATCCCCCCCCATTCTAACAACATTATTTATAAGAAACACTCAAAATGTGAAAGATCAAGCAGTTACTAATATTCATACTGATGCTGATTCATAATATTTATTTAAAGCATTTCTACTCCATTTGCCAGTTGAAAAAGCTTCCAGAGCAGCTTGCAGATTAATAAAAAGCAAGACAAGACCGATCTTACTTGAGCCATGATTCCGAATTTCTCAAGGTCCATGCTCGCGTGTATAACCAGCAGCTCCAGAGGACATACGGCAGTTTCTAGAAGATGAGAAAGAGTCTCTGTTTCAATGCTGCTGACTGTACACAAGGGCCTGAAACTAGAGCTGCCTGGGATGCAGATTTAATGATGCTATTCTCCAAAGTGTCCAGAAGGGGTCGAAGGCTCCAGCTCCTCTCTTGCCTGCTTAAGATATACGAACGTAAGAGGTTTTTAAATCAGTAGATACAGGTCTGCAGTGAGTGGGCAGGGGAGGTGGAAATCAATGCAGAAGAAAGACCAAAACCTAAATACAGGTGGCCAAATATGTTAAAAGTGATTTAATTGTATTAAATATTAACATAAAATTAATGTGCGTGTATATATATTAATGTATATAGAGTATTATTAATGCCAGTGCACTGGCCAGAACACTGAAATGGATTACATCTTACAGAACAAATGGCTAGAATACTTCCTGGTTCCTGCATCCCCTTTGTTACATTTTTACATGTTAAAGCATAGAGACTCTGTCTCTTTCTCTGTCTCGTTTTAAATGAAAGATAAAAAAGCAGGGAAGGGTCCCGGAATATCCATAAGAACACAAGAAGAGCCATGCTGGATCAGACCAAGGGTCCATCTAGTCCAGCATTCTGTTCACACAGTGGCCAACCAGCTGTCCAAGGTAACAGTGTGGCGTAGTGGTTAGAGTGCTGGACTGGGACTTGGGAGATCCAGGTTCTAGTCCCCACTCGGCCATGAACCTCACTGGGTGACTTTGGGCCAGTCACAGACTCTCAGCCTAACCTACCTCACAGGATTGTTGTGAGGATAAAATGGAGAGGAGGAGGAGGATTATGTGAGCCGCTTTGGGTTCCTTGCAGGAAAAAAGGCAGGGTATAAATATAATAAATAAATTAAATAAATAAATAAACCCACAAGCAGGACATGAGTGCAACAGTATCCTCCTGCCCATGTTCCCCAGCAACTGGTGTACATAGGCATCGCACAGGTCCTCACAGTGCCTCCTGGGTGGATAGGTTATTTACCTCTTTTCTCCCACTGGAAAACTTGTTTGAATTCAGATTTTTCTCATACTCTCAAACATTTACTGTCCATTCCTGCTCCTTCTGCCTCCCAGTGAGCACATGAGTGCAAGGATGGCTTAGAAGCAGCCACTAGCAACACCCAGGGAGGCAGTCAAACGGCTACTCCTTCCAATCAGCAGTAAAAATAGTAGCTGCTACCGCCTAGATAATGATCCATCCTGGATCATTATTGACCGGTGTCATCTCTCTCTCTCTCTCTCTCTCTCTCTCTCTCTCTAAAATAAGGTCCCAGAGCAGGTGGCTGTAACACAGGTCCATGATGTCATGGATGAAACTGATTACTTGGATCCTTTCCAGTCTGGGTTCAGGCCTGTTTTTGGGGAAAGCAGCCCTGGTGGCCTGGGCGGATGACCCATGCCAAGAACTGGACAGGGAGAGCGTGTCACTTTTATTTTTGCTGGACCTCTCAGTGGCATTCGATACCATCGACCATAGTACCCGTCTGGGACATTTGGCTAGAATAGGACTGGGAGGGACTGTTTTATGGTGGCTCCCCTATCTGGTTGAACATTCCCAGAGGATGGTACTAGGGGATTACTGCTCATCCCGCCCCCTGCCCCACCCCAGCCCAGCCAATGGCCTATTGATTTTCTCACGGCTCTGATTTATTCCCTTTCCTTTTAAAAATCTACATGAAGCTGTTGGGAAAAGTTACTATGCTGATGACACCTAGCTCTGTCTCTCCTTTTCAACTGATGCCTAGGAGGCTGCGCAGGTCTTGAACCTTTGCTGGGGTTCAGTATGAACTGGATGCGGGCTAACAAGTTGAGGCTCAGCCCTGGCAAGATTGACGTCCTGGTGGCTGGTAGACAATCTGATCCAGGACTGGGAGTACAGGCTGTCCTGCATGGGGTTGCACTCCCCCTCAAGGATCAGGCTAATAGGTTGGGGTGATTCTGATTCTGCCATCGCTACCTGGCTGCTCCGGTAGGGGTGCTGTGGCACCCCGATTGTGGAATAAACTTCCCAGAGAGGCTCGCCTGGCACCTACATTTTGCTCTTTCCAGCACCAGGTGAAGGCCACCTTATTTTCCCAGGAATTTTAGTCTTTTAGTCTCTGCTGTTATAACTCTTTTGCTGTATTTTAAATCTCCGTACTGCTGGTAGGTTTTATTTCAGCTTTTACTCCTAATTTATACTGTAGTTTTAAATTTTTAATTTTTTATACTGTATTTTATGTTGTATTTTGTGGTTTTAATTGTTGTGAACTACCCAGAGAGCTTTGACTATTGGGCAGTATAGAAATGTAATAAATAAATAGCCTTTGCCCAGCTATGGCTGGTGTGCCAGCTGCTGCGCCTCTTCCTGAGAAAGACATACCTGGCCACACTGATACATGCCTTAGGGCTCAATCCTATGCCTGTTTAGACAGAGAAAAGTCCTACAACTCCCAGCATTCCCCAGCCAGCCATGCTGGGAGATGTAGGACCTTTTTCTGTCTAAACATGCATAGGATTGTGCCTTTAGTCACTTCCCATTTAAATTACTGCAACATGCTCCATGTGGGGCTGTCCTTGAAAAGTGTTTGGACACTGCAGCCGGTGAAAAATGCTGCATTCATGCTTTCTTGTGCGTGCTATATAGAACACATTACACCCATTGCACTGGCTTCCAGTTTGTTTCTGGGGCCACTTCAAGGGGTGCTGGTTCTTACCTATAAAGTTCGAAGCAGTCTGGGGCCAGGATATCTGAAAGACAGCCTCCTCCCGTCTGAACCTGCCTGCTGTTTATGATCTTCATATGAGGCCCTATTATATGTCCCACCACCAAAAAGAGGTGGGTTGGTGGGAACGTGGAACAGGGCCTTTTCTGTGGCAGCACCCCAATTGTGAAATGTAGTGTACCACTTCAGACTGCAGATTACATGGGTGAATGCTTATCCATTAAAAGAAATCCCTGCACATAAAAAATTAGCATGTCTAGGCTAGAACCTAGCCTAGGCTACATTACATCCAAACCTGAATATTATAAGTTATACCCCAGTATCTAGTTTTCAATGTGGAGGGTTTTTCTCCCCATATGGAAGAGATCCTATCTACAGTATGAAGTGGTACAGTGCGAAATAGGCCACTGTCATTTTGTTACAGTAGGGTTGCCCTGCTCTGCTTCTTTGGGCACAGCCTCCCAGCTGAAGTCTTAGGAAAACATGGGAAAACATTCATTTACACAGAGGAAATAGTGAGAAATTTAAACTTGCAAGCATGGAAACTCATGGAGGTGCTGAAAAGAAAGGTCACACTCCAGATGAGATCACTGTTTGACAGAGTCACTTTAGTAGGATGTTTCTGGGGGACTCAAGTACAAAGACTACAAATTACAGAAGTCTGGGTGTGTGTGTTCCCTTTCAACGTGATTAAAAAGTTGCATGAATTGGCAAGAGACTTGATGCAGCTGCTGTATCTGGTTGAAAGTTGACACTTTTGAGTGAAGGAATGTGCAGTCTTCCATCTTACTGCTATAATGAATCTATTTTTTGGCCTCTAAGGGCCTATTTGGCCTTAACTAACCCGTGACTTGCCGTGGCATGTGCTGGATACACACAGCCTTTTTGAATATTCAACCTCTGATTGGGGTTTGCTATGTGATGTCAGAATCTCGACACTATAGGTTAATTGTGGGTTAAACAACCCACAGCTAACCTAACTAATAATTGTAGGCTAACAGTGGGTTGTTTAGCCCATGATTAACTTATAATATTCAGGTTTGGATGTAATGTAGCAACCCCAGATCGGCCTGATCATAGGTTGAATATTCAAAATGGCTGCGGAATGTGCCCAGAATGTGCTGCGGCAAATTGTGGGTTAATTAATGAAACCCTAATTTGCCACCATTACATGCGAACCAGGTCTAAAAGTAAGGGCTGTATGATAGGATGTTTTGCAATCCTTTCTCAATAGTTGCTCCTTTATGCTACATAAGAAAAGTCCCACAAAATGCTTGGATTTTACAGGGTGCTTATGGGGGAGGGAAGGAAGGAGGAGAGCCTAGAGCTGTAATTACTCAAGTCTATTTAGACAAATTAAAGAGTTTAAAAAAAATCTAAATTAACATATGACTAGCCTGCTTGTTTGAAAGCATCTACATAAGATATCCTCCCCCCACATCACATCTCTACTTTTTCTGTCTGTATTATGGGATGAATGCAACTGCACACCACAGTCAAAGTCTGAATTGTCTAACCATGGAAATTCTAAATATTTTCTGATATCTCTCTTCTCTCCCCCTCTCTCTACAATTGTGTGGAGGGGAGAGCCCAAATAGGGCTTAATAGTCATTTTCAAGCACCCCAAAATCACACTTTATCTGCTACTTACATTCGTGGTTTGAGTGCTGGTAAAAAAATAATTAAAGGAGAGCCCACAGCACATGCAGTTTGGAGAGATCCTCTTGAAGTTCTTTGCTGTCCCTTTTTATTTTAACCACCCTTTGGTGTCATCCACAAAATTGGCCACCCCACTGCTCACCGCTAACACCAAGTCATTGATGAACAGTTTAAAAGCACCAATCCCAAAACAGAACCTTGTGGGACACCACGGATTTCAACCCTCCATTGTGAGTAGTGTCCATTTATTCCTACTCTCTGCTTCCTGTTCCATGAGAGGACCTCTACTCTTATCTCACGACTGCTAAGTTTGCTCAGGAGTCTTTGGTGAGGGACTTTGTCAAAGGCCTTTTCGAAGTCCAAGTGGACAATGCCTACCATATCACCCCTGTCCACATGTTTATTGACACTCTCAAAGAACTTCTAAAGGGTAATGAAAAAGGACCTACTTTTGCAGAAGCAAAGGAATTCTAGGTGAAATTGCACTCAGTCCCTAATATAACAAAACATACATTTTAAGCTGGACAAATTTGTATATTGAACCAGGGAATTACAAACATCAGCAACATCACTTATTTTAAATGTCATTTCAACTTTTTGATTTTAATTGAAGAGACAGTATTATTTGTCAAATTCTGACCCCTTCGCCAGACTCTCAGAGCCCCCCTAGAACATAATGGCCCTTCTTATATCTCTAATTGTGCTTTATAGGACATAATAAAGTATCCCTTACTTCATTGCCCCATCACTAAAAAAAAAAAAGAGTCTTATCTGACAACACTAGTTGGCATTTGACAATGCAAAACTTTACGTGCATCTTTCCCCTATAAAAACATATAGCCTGGAGAGTAGAGCTGTCATAAGCTCAGAAGCTATACAGAAAGCAGAACAGGAATGTGAATTAAATGTTCCTGCAAAGTACATCATTTTCCCTCCTGGTTGTATTATAGACCATATATGGGAATCTTCTACCGAACAAGCCAGCAATAAAAACTCCACATTGAATGGACACTTCTGCAGCAACCAAAGGACAATGCTTGTATAATTTAGGTGAGAGCTCTTATTTATTACTGTGAAATTATGGTGCACTTTAAAGTACTCCTGATGTGCAGAGAGCAGAAGAGATTCTTAAGCTATTAACATTTGATCTCCTGCTATCATTAATCAGGTGCAGAATGTAATCTAAATAATGTGTTTGTACAGTGTTGTCTAAGGGATAGATTTGCAGCCTGGCTTTGAACTTAAACTGGTCTTCATTTTAGAGACAACATTTTACTTCAGACAATAGACACTTCTGGGCAGACGTCGCTGTGATTATTTTGATTTTTACAATGGGATGTTTTCAGTTGCGGTAAGAGTCAATTTTTAAACACTCCTGCAAATATTTTCTCAGTTTAATCATTTCCCCAGTTTAGTCGCTTTTGGAGTTGAGATATTGCAGGTTAGGAATTGGTTTCCTGGAGTTCAAGCATTGAATAAACAAGAGATAGAGAGGGTAGAATGAGGAGGGGGGGTGAGAGGGGTGAGAGGAGGGGAGGGTGAGAGAAGAGCTTGTTTCATGTAAAATCTGTCTCCTTTGTTTCAAGGGCCATTGTCATTGTTTGAAAGATATACCGTAATTTATGCATGCTGGAGGCGGGGTTGGGGATTCTGTGCTTCCCTGTGTCCTTCAGGGGAAGGAGAATTAGGCCCATACTTTAACTCTTCATGAAGAGAGATACTACGGAATGGATCCATCTTCATGATGCTGTGTATGTTTTGCTGAAAAACAAAGCTCTTCCTCTTCCCCCCACCCCTCGAAGTATAGGGGGGGAAAGGCACATTTCTGGCTTTGAACAGAACTGGTGCAATGGCTGAATTCAGATGGAATGCCAATGGCCTGGTTTGCACATAATGCTAACCCAAATGGTATGGGTTGTTGAATTCTGGGTTGTCATGATGTGCGAATGCGGCCATGCTAGCAAACCATGATTTGTTAACCTTGAACAACCCAGAAAGAGAACCCAGGGTTTGTTGTTGGGTTGTGAACTCTGGGTTGTTTAAACCATGGGTTGTTGTTGCGTGTGAACCCAGAACTGTGTGTTCTTCATGGGCTGTTTGGCCAGGCTATAGAGGTAGCGGGCAAAAGTGCTAAAAACAAACCCTAGTCACTCTATATACCAGTACTACAGCACAGGGATGGGGACTCGGACTCCAGGACTCGACTTGTGAGTCGGACTGAGTCCCCTCTCTGACTCGAGTCGCACTTGAGTCCCAATATTTTTAATGGGACTCGAGACTCGACTCGGGACTCGAGACCAAGGACTCGTCAACATCCCTGCTTGATGCCACCTGCAGATGCTGTCTGGACATAGTTGCAGTAACAATCCAAGTTTATTTTTTTAAATCATGTTCCTAAAATGCAACCTTTCAGACATTTTGGGTTTGGCTGCCTCTGCCTGCCTGTTTGGGGTTCCCTGCCTCCTCTGCCTGCCTGGTCTCTTCTTAACCAGTTCCACAGTTTGAATTGTCCAAGACAAAGGCCTCTGCCTGCCTGCTTTGGGGTTCCCTGCCTCCTCTGCCTGCCTGGTTATTTTGGGTTTGTCTGCCTGGTCTGTTCTTGTCAAAATCAGTGGCAGAGTTTTGAGATAAAAAGGCACACTTGTGCCTAGAATTTATTTAAGTCACACATCTGAAGTAGCCTTATTTTGTTGGGGACCCCCCCCCCCACTGATTTTAATAGGGACTCGTGGAGTCAGCTTTGAAAGTGACTCGTGACTCGTGAGTCACCATTTTGGACCAAGGACTCGGATTCGGACTCGGACTCGAGACTCGGGTCCAAAGACTCGTGACTCGACTCGTGACTCGAGACCAAGGACTCTTCAACATCCCTGCTACAGCAGCACAAAGGCATTTGGGATACAGAGAGGGAGCAGGTGAAGGAGGATGGAAACAAACAACATAGGGATTGAGAAAACAAACCATGGTCAACCATCTGCCAGACAAATCCTGGGCAGGGCAAACCCCCCCCCCCCACAGGTTAAATAAACCACGGGTTAACATTATGTGTGAACCAATGACTCCTCTTTGTAAGCTCTCAGTTACTCAGGAATACCTTGGGAAGTCCTGTGATAGCTTCCTGCTATCATCAGCCTCTCTCTGTACTAGTGGCATGAATTCCTTGGACACTGATTCCTAGCAATGTGAATCAGGTCATCTGTAAGAGGTGTTTGCACTTCTCCATTGCAATGAGTGGAACCTTACTTTGGAACGAGTTATACTGCATGTTCACATCATAGTATTCAACAAAATCATGGTGGGCTCAACAACACTGAGAAAGGCCCCTGTGTGTGTGTGTGTCTGGATGATGGTAGGTATCTTCACTGATATTGATATTCCAGAACCAGAGTCAATTGGCATAGTGCGGCGTAGTGGTGAGAGTGTTGGACTGGGACTCGGGAGATCCGGGTTCTAGTCCCCGCTTGGCCATGAAACTCACTGGGTGACTTTGGGCCAGTCACTGACTCTCAGCAACCTACCTCATAGGGTTGTTGTGAGGATAAAATGGAGAGGAGGAGGAGGATTATGTAAGCCGCCTTGGGTTCCTTGCAGGAAAAAAGGCGGGGTATATTATTATTATTATTATTATTATTATTATTATTATTATTATTATTATTATTATTCCATCTTGAACTTATGGCCATTTATGAAGCATCTGAACCATACTGTATTGCTAGAGAAATCCTCCTATGAGTTGACGCATGTCTGTTTGTTGCTTGTAACCAAGCACAATTTGTGCATTGTACAATGTAATTACTGATCACAGGGCACTTCCATTAAGGTATGAGCCTTAGCTTCCCATTTCCTGGCTTTGTGGAGCTTGAGCCAACATGAGATAGACTTAACTCTGGTCTTAAACTGGCAGGTTTTCTTGATAATTGAATTTCCCTTTAAAAAAAAAAAAAAGGAAATTTATAATTACAGTGTTGGCAATCCTACTCTCTCCCCAACATATTTGAATCTGCTTTCTTGCAAGTTAACCTATATGATAAATGGGATTATAAATACTTAACTAATGGTAATCATGATTTCATTTGAAAAATCAGGATTCTAAAATCTTGGGGAGAACTTCCATGGATAGAGGGAGGTTAGGTTTTTTCTTTTTTTTTACTCAAACGCAAGTTCATGGGACCTCATATGGATCAGGACCCTGGAGGTGTGGGTAGGGGGCTTTAACCCTTTGCCCTATGCCTGCAATTTACAACTAGATGTATTTTTTGAAATGTAAATTGGAGGCATGGAAGGCATGGTCCAGATTGGGGCCACAGTGGGGGTGGGGGGAGAATGAAAGTCTCCCTCTCCCTTGCTAGGAAATAGAGATTCAGAAGTGTTCTCTGGCTTCCACTCAGAATAGGCATAGTGATCAAAGGAATTGACTTGAGTATAAAAAAGAGGAGGCCTAGAGTCTCTTGAGTACAACAGTCAACAGCAACAGACAACAACAAGGGGTTCTTCTTCCCACACTGCCTTTAAGAGGGAGATGGCCACTCCTACAAATATTAACCCTTTATTCTCCAGAGTCTGTTTCATGCACAGATCCTTACAAGTATTAGTACTGGCACAATACTGATACAATAGCCCTTACGGAATGATTCTGAAACACACACACACATACACACTTAGCTGGGAACATGTGTATAAGTGAATAGATATGTCCCTCTATGTTCAGAAAGTCTTACTTCTGAGTAAGCCTGCACAGGATTCCAACATAACCTTTTCCTTTCTTGCCCTATCCCCTCTTCATCTGTCAATAAGTGAGAGTGAGTCCCTCAGCATTCAAATTATCTCACTCTTATCTCAGTTGACAGTTTCCTGTTACCCTTTCTCTACTATCAGAATGCTGACAGGAACACTGGAATTCCTCTCAAAACACTGGAGTACTGGCACCTTTCTAGCTTCAGAGTGAAACTGAGCATGTCTGACATAACTCTGCCAGCAGTTGCTCCCATAAGCTTTCATGTGGCAGAAAAAGCTTACCGGTAATAACTTTTGAACCACTGCTCAGAACGTCATCAAACCAATGACAGGCACATCTTCTTGACAAACCTGAATAAAGTACATCAGTCATTTTCACCAAAATTTGTGTGTGTGTGTGGGATGATATGATACGCTGAGCTGCAGCTTGGAGTAAAAAGTACAAATTTATCATTTGTAACTTGCTGTACCTGTGGCAATTTTCATCAGATCACTTTGAAATTTTGCACAACTGTAGAACTCATTGGGTAAATCATGAATTTCAAGTTTCACATTATTAGCTAAAAAGGTGTCATTTTTATAAGCACTGCTTATTGCAAAGCTTGTAATGTTGGAACTTTTTTTTTGCGACTCACCTTAACTAAAGGGGCACTATTATTTTAGTAGATTGTTTCTCTCTCCCTCTCTCTTTTAATTTCTATTCATACTCGTACATTATTATATATTAATATACTAGAAGCCAGGTTTTAATCTTTTTTTAATTTTAAGTATATTGTCATCTAATACATTGAAGTTGATACTTATTTCCCCCTCTTTGAAACCCTTTTTTGGGGTTAGTTTAATACAATTCAAGGGGGGGGGGGAAGAGCCAAGAGAGAGAATTATTCATGAACTCACAACTAAATTAGAAGACTTTATAGAGAATGTGTAATACTCTCACGAGCATAGATGAGTATGTAATATACAGAATAACCCTGTTTACTAAATAGCCTGAAAATCCTATAACTTAGACGATTAGGGAGGTAACTGTTCCTTGTTTTTGATATCAACGTTCGGATAGTTCTGGTCCTTTTGAAATGTATCTTATTTCCATATGTAAACTTTTGCTCCCAGAAGGGAACTGTCAGTTCAGGCAATAAAATGTTTGAGGGTCTGGCTTTGAATTATAGAAACATTACAGACTGACAGGGCTAGTTTACACAACTTGATTCTGCTGATTGTAGCTCTTTACTGGGATTGTTCTACTTCAAACCGCAGGTAGGTGTGGAAGTGGATTACATGTTTGAATGCTCCCCCATTAAAGATCCCTGCACATAAAAACATAGCATGTCAGGGAGAACAGTTTGGCTTAGCCTTCTTCCAGATGTTTGAGGGTCTGGTTTTTCTGTGTTCAGGTAACTTTTTTTTTTTTTTTTTTTTAATGGGGAAGCATTCAGACATGCAACCCTCCACTTGCCGCCTGAAGAGGGCACAGTCCAGAAAAATGCTTTACCATTTGATCCTGCTGGGTGTCTGCATTGGCACTGTCAACATGTAAAAACTTTATAATGTCACATACCCGAGGCATTTCTGTTTGTATATTCATTTTTTGCTACTATTTATTTTGTATCTCCGCCCCACCCCCCGAACTGAAGAATGCAAAACTGAATCTTTCCTCATGTCTCTCACCACCTCTAAGATACTGTTAGAAACAGTTCTGCTGAAAATAACAAACCTCTGGCCATAGACTTAACCTCTTGATGCATCTTTAATGACTATTATAATGAAAAAGTAGTTATCCAAGATCGTTGCCCAGGCTCCTTAGTCTCAGTTGCATATTATTAAAACAGAAAGCAGCAATGGTCAGATTCTCAGAAATCTGAGCATGGGATGGGATGGAGGAATCATCGAAAGGAAAAATAATTTGAGTGATGATGGGGTTGACTACTTGAGATGGACATCTAAAGTTGGCATGAAAGCAGGACATCGGGGGCTGTTTGTAAATGTCCAGTGGCCCTGCCTTCCTATTGGGGGATTGTAATGATGGGGCACTCCATGTGCATGTAGAAAGGAAATTCCTTGTGGATTGCGTCCTTCCTAAGTGATTATTTTGACTACTAATGGACATGTTTATACTAGTATGCTATAAATATTATAAAAGAGAACGCTGTAAATATTAGAAACCTCTTCTTTACATATACTCTCATGGATTGGGGTACATCTAAATGTAGCTATTGATACTGGGTACATTAAATTCATGAATTAAAATCTCTAACCACCTTATTTTGGGCTAGAGCTTTATTTAACCCCCTGCAAAATAGCCTGAAGTCTCTGAGATGGCTGCTGAAGGATGGTGTCGAAAGGCAAAGCTGGCTTCCTGGTTTGGGGGGACCCTGGGGCAAGATGCCTTCGGAGGGCCTCCTTCCTTGTTGACATTGCCCACTTGCTCACACCAACACTACCAACAACCAGCGGGTGTGGGTAGACAAACGAGCTGGCTGCGGCTGCTCATTCTCCTCTCCATCCCCACACAGGAGAGGTGGTGGTGCAGTCGGCAACGGCAAAGTAGGGCCAGGGGCTTCTTGTGGTCATGGCATGGGCTTTGGCAGGCTCCTGACGACACTAACATGGGCAGTGATCATTTACAGCCACTGGGTTCAGGTTGCCCGTTTTGAGTTTGAGTCCCTAGCTATACGATTGTAGAGTGAAGCGAATAGCAGTGGAAAAAGAAGGCGAACAAATTCATCCACCCTGCCCCCCTCCCCCCACACACATATCAGGAGATGAACCAATCCTGGCAATTAGTCCCCAGTAGGGCTGTAGTACTCCTGGGCTTCAGAGGATAATGGAGATGGCCCAGCCCAAGGAGGCATCTCCTCTACAATAGATGTTTTCTATTCTGTCTAGTAGTGACCTGAGAACAGCAAACTTCTCTCTCCCTGTCTCTCCTCTAGTGGTGCAGCTAGGTAATATTAGACCCTGGACTTAATGGTCTTGGTGGTGGGAGCTTTAGATAGCCGTTTTGTATTACTTCAGTCATGAAGCCACCGAGAAGGTCCTCTGCTGAGTTCCTGCCAGGCATGCTTGAGATGGTGGTGGAACTAAGAGAAGGGTCTCCCCTGAAAATCTCAGGGTACGGGCAGGCTCATAAGGGAGAATACGGTCTTTCAGATAACTGGACCCAAGCCATATAGGGCTTTATAGGTCATAACTATAGGTCACTACCACTATGGAAATGGATCTCCCCCTGTGAAAGGGAATTCTGAAGGACCATAGGATTGGAGCCTAAGAGACTCTACTGAATTGGGTTGCCTTTGGTTAAGGTTGTCTCTCAACAAACCTTCTGTTAATTGGCCTACCTTTGTCTAGGTGTATGAGTACGAAAGTTATCCTCCAGTTAGGGACATCTGCCTTGTCTGTAAGAAGTGCTATTGCTCTGGTATAGGTTGGCTCACTGCTCATTTCACTCAAACATTATTTCCTGCTCCAGTGCTGAGAGCTTTCCATTGGGCTATAAGAGGAGACAGAAGACTATATTCTATTCCAACATGTCCCTCCATTTTGCTGTTCCATCATAAAATCATTAGTACTTTGCAAAGTCTTCTAATTATCATGCAGCTCATGATGCCCCTGTCTTCTAATAACCTGTCCCTAGAGTCCTCCAAACCTATGACTGGTTCTTTCACAACAGCTTAGCTAGCTATAAGTACTGCATGAACAATTTTGAAATTCAGGCTGGCTTCACTGACCGCCGTCTGAGGAGAGCTGGTCCTGAGAGAATTATCTCTTCAAAATAGACCCCATAGATTGACTTCTGTTTATTTGCAGACAGAAGGAACAGAGGAACCTAGTGAGCCACTGCCAGCAGAGCTTGGTGAAACACAGACGGTGCCAAACTAACTTGATCGTATAGTAACAGTCTGGAGAGGAGAGGCCAGTGTGAAAATATAAGGGTAATCTTGTTGACCCTTTCTTTGACTTTTTGAGTAAGGCCCTGATCTTAAATGTGGTGCAAGAAATTGGGAGAGAGATTAGGGCAGTAATTTCCACACCATGTGCTCTGAGAAAATGGCTAGATAAAATAAATTAATTAAAGGCTCCTGTGGGCCCAAGGGACGCATCCACAGAGGAGTCTGCCCACTGCATCTCTGCATGTGCCCTGCCGTTTCCTCCTTTCAACTGGCCTCTGTTGCAGCTGAGAAATTCTGCTATATGCCAGCATTGTGTGCGATTGAATCATTAAGGGCTCAATCCAATGCATGTTTAGACTGAAAAAAAGTCCTACAGTTCCCAGCGTGCCCCATGGTTGGGGTATGCTGGGATTTGTAGGACTTTTTTCTGTCTAAAAATGCAGAGGATTGTGCCTTAAATCACTCAGAGAGAAAAATGGCTCCATTGAAAATAGTTGGAATTCTTATCTCATAAGATAACTGATCTTGTGAACAGGTTGATTATTACAGTAGTGCACACCAAGTATGTAGCTCTGTTTTCTCTTTGCTATGGGGAAGAAAAATGCAGAAGGCTGCAGCAGCAATCCAGTTCCTGGGAATGACTGCTATCAGATGGACACTTCTTTCTGGATTGGAAGTAAGAAGTGTATTTCACTTTTACAACCCCGAGAGATTGCTTTTGATGTATTTAGGAAGACAGAGCCCATCCACTCATAGTTTCTGCCACTCATAGTTCTGGACATGCCTCCTGATTGTTGGGTAAATACTGGTGTATATATATGAGCAGGGTTAACTGGAAGCACACACAACTGCAGCTGTCCCCACGCTGAGCCGGTTAAAGCCCAAAAGGAAAAATAAACAGTCCTACTCCATCTTTGGTTGGATCAGAAAAGAAAGTTTTCTCACAAATTGCAGCATACATATGTAGAAATTTATGTAGGTTCATCTTAGGTTGCAAAGGGCTCTAGGAGCGACCTCATGGAGCTCATGCTGGTTAAAAGGCAGAAGCAGAGAGGGTGCGGAAAGAAGTGGGAGGGGCAACAGATGGGAAGAGGCATCACATACCATAGAGTTCCCAACTAGCTCTCTGGTTTTAACCCTTCTCTCCCACTATATCCAACACTGATTGGAAGCCTAGCAGAGAGTTAACTCTACCTCCTCTGAGCGCAGATCATTGTGTATTGTGTCCTTGGGCCAGGAGTGATTGAAGGATCCCATCTCACCCAATGCAGAGGCACAGCAGAATCATCTGCTCTCTACCAGGGTTGGCTCAAAAAATGACCATGTTCATTTCAAAGCCCTTTCACTCACATTGAAATGGGGTTGTTTCAGTTCGTTGATTTTTCAGGGAAACTGTGAAATAGTTAAGATTGCCTTGCAAAAAACCCAAAGATGTTTGATTTGACAGCAGACCCAAAGGATTAAAAGGTGTCCTATGTCATTGGGGGTGGGGTATCAGAGATTTACAGCACAACCCTATGAATGGCTAGTCAGAAGCAGTCCCCATTGAGTTCAATGGGACAAAGAGAGCAATCCAATGGCATTGGGAGGGGAAGCAAAGTGGGCGATCACTTCCCACTTCCAAAGCCTAGCTAGCTCATGCTAGCAGGAGGTGGGTGGCAGCTTTGCCAGGCTTTCCACCCCAGTAGATCTTTGTTAATCAGAATTCCAGTCCATGAAGCCAATGTGGAGCGGAGGAGAATTAGCTATACAAGTTCCAGGCTGGGCCCCTCTCAGGGGAATGGAAGGGCTTAGATCCAAGAAAATGTGCTGATGAATCAGTGAGATAAATCAATGACAAACGTGTGTGTGTGTGTGTGTGTGTGTGTGTGTGGCATTGACTGAAACTGTTTATCCTTAAATTACTGGGTCAGTTTCATGCATTTTTGGATGGGTCAGTGTTTCTCTCCAGCTCTACTCTCCCTGGCTCCCCCACCAGAGGTTGATTAGAAGGTGACAGTGCCAAAGCAGTGAAACTTGCAGAGAAACCACAAGCAGCTTCCTTGTGGGTGGGGTCTTTGGGCTTGCCAGAGCCAGAGAGTAACTAATCAAGTAAATACCTTCATAGTTAACTAATAAGCAAGCTCCTTAATAGTTATCCCAGAAATCAACGACTTACATATTTTGATGCCTTTGAAAATCAGGATTGCTTAACTTTCCTATGAGCATTTGTTTAAGCACACTTCCCCCCCCCCTAAACTTCACTGCTAGTATACAGACCTGCGAATGATCCAAGGGTTTCCTTTACATGCCTCCAGCACTTTTCATACCATTTTCACATATAGGCATGTGTGCACGCTTCCATTCTATCAAGCATGTCAGCAACTGCGCATATCCTTTAAAAAAATAATAATCCAGTTGTTTCAAAGACATCAGAATGTTGCACATGTTGTCCGCCATGTGAGGGGTGAGAATGCACTTGATGGCCCTGCCTTCTCTGTTGTGTTCCCAGTAGCCAGAACCCTCATTGCATGCATTTGGGCTGAACTTCTGCAGCCGGCCCCCACTTCAGACGTTCAGCCCCAAGGCATGGGGTCAGGCTGTTGGGAACACAATGCCCTATGCCAGTATGGCATAGTGGTTAGAATGTTGGACTGGGACTCAGGAGATCCAGGTTCAAGTCCCCGCTCGGCCATGAAACTCACTGGGTGACTTTGGGCCAGTCACTGACTCTCAGCCTAACCTACCTCACAGGGCTGTTGTGAGGATAAAATGGAGAGGAGGAGGAGGAGGATTATGTAAGCCGCCTTGGGTTCCTTGCAGGAAAAAAGGCGGGGTATAAATATAATAAATAAATAAATAAATAAATAAGATTATCCCAGGGAGTGTCTTACTCCTGATATTTGATATTAACCAATGAGGACCTGTTCATTTATTGATACCCAGTTTATTTGATAGATTTTTATCCTGCCTTTTAGGGCATTTGCCCTTCCAAAGCAGCTTACAAAGCAATTGGTTTTCATCTACACGGAGCAGGGCCTTTTCTGTGTTGTCCCTGGAGCTGTGGAATGCTGTCCCATGAGATAGGAAGCTTGTTTATTCCCCTTCTCTTGTTTGCTTTTGGAAAAGTGAAGACATGCCTATTTCACCAAGCTTTTCAGATCTGGCACAATCCTATGCAAGTCTGCTCAGAAGTAAATCCCATTGAGTTCTATGGGACTTACTCCCAGGTAAGTATGTAGGATTGTAACCTTAATTATCTTATTTGTGCTGCTGGCATTTGCTTTCATTTTTGTGTTTTATTTTTTGTTTTGTTTTTGTTTAGAGGGTTTGCAGGGCCAGCAAGTGTTTTATTTTGTTCTAGTCCCCGCTCAGCCATGAAACCCACTGGGTGACTTTGGGCCAGTCACTGACTCTCAGCCTAACCTACCTCACAGGGTTGTTGTGAGGATAAAATGGAGAGGAGGATGATTATGTAAGCCGCCTTGGGTTCCTTGCAGGAAAAAAAGGCGGGGTATAAATATAATAAATAAATAAATAATAAATAAATAAATAAATGAAAGTACAATGTACATTAAATGACATATTTTTGTGACTCTGCAATAGTGCAAGCCTTGGAAATTTAGATATATTTAGATACTACTTGGATTATTTTCACACACACAAGTTTTCCATGCAGCTGACACATCCACCAAGGGACTAGCTGCCACCATCCCATCTATTTCCAGAATGCTTGTGCTAATTGAAGGGGAGATTTAAAAGCAGAATATTTTTTTCTACTGGGCAGGACAAAATGTAGGCTGTTTCCAGCAAACTCACAAAAGATCTTTTCTTCAGCACCATCAGCAGCAAAATGCATTTCCTATTTAAAGAATATACATTTCCCCAATTCCATTTGGTCTGTTTATTTTCCATGTCCACTCTTGTTTTAAGCATGAAAGAGTCTGAATAGAAACTGGAAATTGTCATGTGCAATGGGAACAATTTTGTCTGAACCGTCTTTCTTGAATCAGTGAATGTACTTAACAAATATCCAAGCCCTCGAATGTTCAGGCAAGAAGGGCAGAATCCTGCGCAACCCGTTTACCTCAAACACAATGTATTTACTTAGAACATTTTTATTCTGTTTTCCCTCACAGAGCCTGAAAGTGGTGACTTCCTCCAGGGCTCCTCTAAGTTAAGATGGTGCTCTTCTGGCTGATCGAGTGGGGGAGCATTTATAAATACAGCATGTACAGCTATTAGTTGTTATAAGAATCATTAGCCATTAGAGCTAAATGGAACGTCCATGTTCAGAGGCAGTCTTGCTGGGGACAAAACAAGGGAGGGCTGTTCTCTTCCCGCCCTGCAGATGTGCTTTCCAGAAGCATCTGGGAGGCCACTGTCCAAAAGAGGATGCTGGATCAGGTGGGCCCTTAGTCTGACCCAGCAGGGCTCTTCTAAAATCCCAAGGCAGCCAGCCTTCCCCAGTCTGGAGCCCTCCAGATGATTTGGTCTACAAGTGGCCATGCTGGCTGGGGCTGATGAAAGTTGAAGCCCAAAATTGTGAGCCAGCGTGCTGCAGTGATGAGAGTGTTGGACTGGGACTCGGGAGATCCGGGTTCTAGTCCCCACTCGGCCATGAAGCTCACTGGGTGACTTTGGGCCAGTCACTGACTCGCAGCCTAACCTACCTCACAGGGTTGTTGTGAGGATAAAATGGAGGGGAGGTGGATTATATAAGCTGCCTTCAGTTCCTTGAAGGGAAAAAAAGGTGGGATATAAATATAATAGATCAAATAAATAAATAAATACAAACATTTGCAGGGGTGAGTAACTTTATTTATTTATTTATTTATTATTTATTAATTATATTTATACCCCACCTTTTTTCCTGCAAGGAACCCAAGGCAGCTTACATAATCCTCCTCCTCCTCTCCACTTTATTTATCCTAATTTAAAATTTTGTTTATAGCAGGGATACGTTAGTATGGCCTTCCCCAACCTGTTATCCACTTGAGTGGTGGGCAACTTGTGCTCCCCCCATATGTTTTGGCCTATAACTCTCATTATCTCTAGCCAGCATAACTAATGTTGAGGGATCATGGGAGTTGTAGGCCAAAAGATATGGAGGGCCACAAGTTGCCCACCACTGAAGTGGATAACAGGTTGGGGAAGGCCATACTAACGTATCCCTGCTATAAACAAAATTTTAAATTAGGAATGTATGATTATTAGAGAGTTTTCTCATTAAGAATCTACTGAGATAAAATTGTTGTAAAAAATGTACACTCCTGAGGAAAAGTTTCAAGCTCAAAACCTGTCAGCATTTTCTAATGAATATTGGTTTCTTGGGGGTAAGGGGTTCCCCCCCCCATTTTTCCTGCTGTGCTGGATAGCTTGGCGCAACTGTCTCACGTTGTTGAAAGTATAGCCCTTCCCATTAAATGTTGCCAGTCTTTCCAAAAACTCTTCTGGCTTCCCTCAACATTCCTCAGATGTTTTTCCTAGGGAGAAACCACCCAATTGACTCTGAATTTAGCTTTAAGTGAAATCTGGTGACAACCAATAGGTCTGTGTGTAGCAGACTCTGGAGAAATGTTTCTGCTATGATTAAAACTCCTTCGGATTCCCTTCAAGGTGATGGGGGTGAGCTGCACAGTCCCAGCACACATGCGTTAATTTAGACCTGCCTGATGGTGGTCTTAGGCCTGTAGCTTCAGACCTTGAGATTCCTAGTTCAAGCCCTGAAAAAACCACCAATACACCCTGGCTCAAATTGAGCAGCCAGTACTGGGCAGTTATGTCACCAGATAGCAACTCTGTTACTGGTTTGCAGGGAAGAAACTTCAACACAAATGCCAGATAATGTAGTACATTCCTCTTCATAACAATGCCTCAATGATATGATGGGGTTTGCACCAAATTATTCAATATTTGAGATTGGACAAGAATTCTGACTGAAGAACTGCTGCTCTCTCAGACTGATTCATATATCTTATTTGCTTACGCTGACTCCATAAGAGAGGGACCTGGACATAGCAGAATGAGCAGGAATGCTCCCAAACCAAAGTCTTCCTTCCTTCCTTCCTTCCTTCCTTCCTTCACCACAAGTTTCCCAGTGTCACAGGTCAATGCATATTTTCTCTATACGTCAGTTGCATGATCACTTTGTGTTGGGCTATACATTATACAAAAAGACAAACATCCACCACTTATCCCATCACCCACTCTTCTCCCTTATCATCCATCATTTCCTCTTATCAGACTCCTGGTCGTTACTTCATGATATGGTTCCTAGGGAGGAACAATCTGTTTTTGAGTTTTCTGGAAAGAATAAATATAAACACAGACTCACATAATCCAAGGTCAGAAGGGGCTATCAGGTTACCGTCTCAGTTTGCCTTTTGGGAGACTTTCTAAAAAAAGAACGGCGAAATCTAACACCAGTGCCTTAAATGGGCTATGCTGGAATAAAAAAAGAAGAAGAGTTTAAAAACAATCTCGATTTAATATATTAAGGCTGAAATCCTATGTAAGTTTAGACAGAAATAAGTCCTACAACTCCCAGCATGTGCCAGCCAGCCATCGGAAAAACTCCGATGCCATTGCTGCCTCCGCAGCCGCAGCAAAAAATAAAAACACATGAAATAAATAAAATGAAGAGTGTCCCCTGAGGCTGGGGCGGTAGAGGGCAGTGCCACCAGAGGCAATCCCCAACAGCCAGTAACCCATACTATAGAAAGGGGAAACTGAGGCAAATGAACTTTAAGGGCATGAGTGCAAAATGTGAGGGAGGGATTCACACAGCCACACAAAAGTTCTCCTTTGGACCCACATTCTCCTTTTCCTGCAACAACTCCTGTTGCACAGAGGATCAAATGACTTAAAGCTCATGAATGGAAAACAGTGTGTGTGTGTGTGTGTGTGTGTGAGAGAGAGAGAGAGAGAGAGAGAGAGAGAGAATCCACACAGCCACACAAAATCACCACCATCATCATCTCAGAGCCACACAGACAAGCATTCTTTGGAACCCAGCAGCAAGTTCTGAGAGCATCCAAAAACCAGCCGTTTGCATGTTGTAATCATAATAATGATAATGATAATAATAATGCTATCCTCAAAGCCACAATACAGACAATCAGTTTTTGGAACCGAGTCGCAACTCATTGAAAAAAAAGACATTGAGATGATGATGATGATGATGATGATGATGATGATGATGATGATATCCTCAGAGCCACACAGAAAACATCCTACCGTAATTCTGCCAATTTCCATGTACCTCCGCTGAAGCACCCCTCTCTTTTCATACATACAAGGAACAGTGAGAAGCAGCACTGTACAAAAATCCATCATATATATTTCTGCTTGTGAGTAAGAAGGACTAGATTACTCAAGAGTAAGCATGGGCAGCAAGCCCTAGAAGCATCCAAAATCCACCCACTTGCATGTAACCATAATCATAATGGGGGGGGGGGAATGCAAAAGGGGACACAGAGAGGATGCCTGGAAAGCTAGACTCACACACTCACTCATCCATTTACACACACACACACACACACACACACACACACACACTTCACACAGACAGACACCCAATTCACACAGACACTTGAGTATTCTCTCTCTCTCTCTCTCTCTTTCAATTTTCACACCCACACCATTCAGATAGACATGCAGGCATTCTCAGTCTCTCTCACACACCCCATTCACACAGAACACAACCCCCCCCCCCAGCCTTCCCCCGACTTCTCTCTCTCTTGCAGTTTCTCACAGTCTTCTCTCTGCCATGCTGCCTTCTTCTTCTGCTGTGCTCTAGGCAGCCACGGAGGACAGCTGGTGGGGTGATTTGCACAGGTGGAGGATAATTTGCCATAATTGGCTAAGGATGCCTCATAATTGACTCTCAGCCATTTTTGGGTCTTTTACTTGTGCAGGAGACCCAAGCATTGCCATACAAGCATTGAGAGCCAGTGTGGCGTAGTGGTGAGAGTGTTGGACTGGGACTCGGGAGATCCGGGTTCTAGTCCCCACTCGGCCATGAAACTCACTGGGTGACTTTGGGCCAGTCACTGACTCTCAGCCTAACCTACCTCACAGGGTTGTTGTGAGGATAAAATGGAGGGGAGGTGGATTATGTAAACCGCCTTGGGTTCCTTTCAGGAAAAAAGGCGGGGTATAAATAAATATAATAATAAATAAAATAAATAAATAGGAGGCAGGAGGAGTGTTCCCCACAACACCATGCCTCCCTGCCCCCTCTGCTCCCTTCTAATGATTTCTGCCACTAGGGGAACGCATGTGCAACCATCGCACATACCCAGTATTCTCCTAGCTGGCAATAGAAACTACAAGGGGAGGGAGATATTGCCACATGCTATAGCATGCTATTATGTCACTGTGCTACCAGGGTTAATTTTATATCTATCTATCTATCTGGAGAGATTGGGGAAGGTGGGCACGAGGTAGGAAATGGGTTGCTGCTGCCCTCATTGCCACTAATATCCAGCCATCTGATAAGCCCCCCTTAGGGTCCAGCTGAAGCCTATGCAAAATTGGGGCCCTTCAGACTGTGACAAAGTGGGTTTCCCTTCAAAGTGAACAGAACCAAAGCTGGACCACGTATGAGGCTTTGTTTGCAATCCAGTTTTAGAAAGGTGGACAGCGTGTCTCCAAAAATAGCATCTTTTGTTTTCGTTTCTCTAAACGCTGATGAGGGAGAGGGGAGGAAGGGGAGTTGAGTGGCTGGCAGGTCCACCTTCTAATCACAGGGCATGTTTTACCAGCAGCTCTCCAATCACTGTGCTTTGGGGCAGGGCAAGGGTGGGACTGTGAGATGGCCATAGTTCCAACATCACCAGGTTTCACTATGAAAAATTTCTATCATTGTAACACCTATCCTTCTGAAATTTTGCAGGGTTCTTGCCTGGAGACACCTCTATGATATATACTGTTTTCATACAGATTACCCCAAAACCTACCAGTGGGAAAGGAAGGGGAAGCAAATTACTCCTCCTCTCCCAAATTTGAGGACTTCCCTTCCACATAAACCATGGTGAAACCTTCTGAAACTTTGCAGGTTTCTTACTTACCGTAGGTTTGTTACTTACTCTATGCTATCTATCATTGTCAGAAGAATGGTCCACAAAGAACATAGGTGATAAGTGGGCCCTTTTTGGGATACCCTCAAAATGTAAAAGCTCCTCTTGCACAAAACTCCCTGCACCTGTCATCTGAAACTTGGAACCGTTTCGATCTGAACGGTTCTTTCAGTTCTGCCCAGAAATAATAAAGTTATTGGCAGTTACCATAGAAACAAGAACAAAATAGAAAGGTGCATAGAACAAAAACCACAAAACCTATGTTTCTGAAAATTTACAGGCTTCATACCCTCCTAATGGGTTACTAAGCCTACAGATTTCATCCATGTATGACAAAGAGAAGAAATGTTATGGCCATTTGTTTTTATTATAGTTAATGGAAGGCATGAAGCTTTGGATTTCCAAATCTCAGCTCAAATTCAGGACCTGAGTCGAAGCAGACAGCCGCTAAATCAGTTTAAGATGAATCAGATTATTTTTCTGAAGTGCCAAATCACGCTCTGAGTCAAATTTTGTGGTCAGTACACACCTCTACGTCTGATCCACTTAAGAAAGTTTTCCACTCTCCACAATTGGTGGAATTCCTCCTCGCCCCCCATTTGCCACCTTCAAATGGGGTGGCAAATTTGGGAACCAGTTTCAGCTCAGCACTAGATGAGATATCAAGTAGTATACATGACACTGGGCCAGTTCACATGACACAAAGGCGGTTAATAAGCCACGGTGGTTTGTTTGTTTGTTAATCTTTTTATTTGCAACACAACAGTAAGAACAACAAACAGAAAAACAACAACAAAGAAGGGGAAAAATTCCTATCATGAAACATAGCAATATACAGTAATAATTAACATCTCCCTTGATATAGGGAAATGGGGGGGAGAGAGAGAGAAAAGAAAAATAGGAAAACACAAGGGGCTGGGAGGACGGATTAACATTTTCATTCCAAATATATACATTAATAGAAACATTCCTTATATCTAAATAGGCATCCATACAACTTTGTTGGTTGTAGGAGATATGCTCAAACATAGCAAGAGCAGTAAGATCTTCAGTCAATTTTTGTTGAATCAACCTCAATTTTAAATCTACAGAAATAGTACATAGGGAAGCTAAGGCAACTTTCCATTGATTAAACTGTATGGAGCACTCCAATTCCTTATTCCATTCATCTCCGCTTCTGACCATCTACTTTACTACATTCCAAAAGCCTTTTATAGACAGCTATTGTGGTCTTAGCTTTCTGTAAGGAACCAATTAATTCCTCCCACAATGCAGGAGGAGGCACTGAAGCACTTATCGCCGAAGGGCCGTATATAGACTCCAAGAAATGCTGAAGCTGAATATACTGCCAACTAGTACTAGACGATAAATGATATCTAATCCACAATACTGAAAATGGTATGAATTCATCATCCAAACCTATTAGCTGATCTAAAGTATAAATTACATTGTCAGCCCAACACTTCCACATAAAAGGTCGTTTCTCTATTTTCAAAACTGGATTATCCCATAAGATTAGTTGAGCATGAGAATATGGATCAAACTGAAGCTGGCGAGCCATTGCATTCCAAGTCTCTCTTGCCAAGTCTCTCTCCCACTAAGATTGTTGGTGGAACCATTCCTTTTTTTTATTATTTTTAATGCCTAGATCCTAACACCATGCAGCCAAAATGGGGTACCAAATAATTTGATTCCAAAACAGTCCATGGAGGACTATTAAAGGAAAAGGTTGTTTTCCAATCATTAGTATATATTAACAAATAAGCTTTATGATATAAACTAAGATCTGGAAAATTAAATCCTCCCCCTTTAATTGACAACTGCATCTTCTTCAATGAAAAAATGGGGAGGAACCCCCCCCCCCACAAATAAACTTCTGAAATACTTGTTAACCACCTTGTGCGTGCTGGTTGCATGTACGCTTCATTTACATAATTACCCTCACCAGGCACGGCTTTTCATGTTGTCCAAACCTAGTGAGGGTGTCTTGTTGGGATGGTTAACAAACCACCCAGAACCCATGGCTTGTTGCAGGGCTGTGGGGTGGTTTGTTAACTCCAACAAGCCACCCTTGCCAGGTTTGGACAACACAAGAAGTCACAAATGGGGGTGGGTGGGTTTGAATCGGCAATCTGGTGCCTGTGGGTCTATATGAATGAGCCCTAAGCCGCCACACTTTTGAAATGGTCTTTGAAGGCATTTACCTGCAACTTCTTTTCATGGGAACTAAATTTTGTAAAGATCGTCTTTTCAATGTGTCCAATATTGGCACAGTTTGTTATACAACTATTACTATTGCTTCTACTATTATTTATTTATTTATTTAATATATTTATACACCACCCATCAGCCAAAAGGCTCCCTGGGCGGTTTACAAAACAAAGCAACACAAAAATATCAACTAAAATAATATAAACACACAAACATACTAAAATATAACATGATAAATACAAGCAGCCAAAATAAATTCAATCCAGAGGTACAGTGGTGATAATAAAAGTAGCGATAATAAAAGAATAAAATTAATCATTAAAATATTGGGCAAATGAAAAGGTCTTCACCTGGCACCTGAAGGAATAGAGCTCCTTGGGGAGCTGATTCCATAGATGGGGTGCCACAACTGAGAAGGCCCTTCTACTGCTACTACCACTACTTGTTGTTGTTGTTGTTGTTGTTGGTATTAGTGTTTTAAAGTTCCATTTATTAATTAATCAATTAATTTATTAATTTTATTTAACTGATTTCATTAAATTGATATCCAGTCTTTCCACCAAAAATGATGCTCAAGGCAGCTAACAATAATAAAATATAGATTAAAAACAAGATATTAACTAAAACACAATATAGAAACAAATAGATTAAATACACAATTAAAACTATAACAATAAAAGGAATAAACAGGACCCAAACAGTTAAAATCCCCTTCAGCAGCAGACCAGCTTAAATGCCCAAAGCCTGCCAGAATAAAAATACAGTCATGCCTTGGATTGAGAGCATAATTCGTTCCGGAAACGTGCTTGTAATCCAAAACACTCTTATATCAAAACGAAATCCCGCCCAAATAATGTGTACAGAGATTTTTAATTTAAGCCGTACTACAGTACTTGTATTGCAAGACGCTGCTTGTATATCAAGTCAAAAAAATTTAAATAAATATTTAAAAATTTGCTTGTCTTGCAAAACGCTCTCAAACCAAGTTACTTGCAATCCAAGGTATTACTGTATATTTGCCTGATGGTGGAAGGACAACAGAGAGGGGGCCAACCCAGCCTCCCTCAGCAGGGAGTTCCAGAGCCTGGGAGCGGCCACTAAGAAGGCCCTCTCTTGCATCTCTGCCAGACACACTTCCAATGGCAGTGGGACCAAGAGAAGGGCATCCCTTGAAGATCTTAAAGCACGGACAGGTTCATATGGGTCCTCCAGGTAACCTGGTCCCAAGCCATATAGGGCTTTATACATCATAACCAGCACTTTTAATTGTGCCTGGAAACAGACTGGGGGCCAGTGAAGCTGTTGTAACTCATGTGCTCCCTGTAACCAGTCCATAGTCTGGCTGCAGCATTCTGGACCAGCTTAAATTTCTGAACTATTTTTAGGGGCAGCCTCACATAGAGCACATTAGAGTAGTCCAAATTCAGCTTTCAATTTGTAGCCCTCCTGTGTTTTCCCACCATCGTCTGTCTTTTTTCTTACATGAAAAAAAAAAAAATCTGTAACAGAGAAAAAGATGGAATACCTGCACGATGCCTTTTGATTCATTGCACTAGGACCCCTCTGTCTGGAAGCACCCAAGCAACTGATAACCTCAAGTTTGGCACTGAAGAGAGAACCGAGGGTGGGGAGAGGGAAGTGTGTCAGTGGTAATAAGAATAGAAGTCAAGTGAGCAAATGTTAGGCTTCAATCCTAGACCAATTTATCTGGGAGTTAGCTGCATTGAACTTAATGGAGCTTACTTCTGAGTAGACATATATAGGGTTGCACTGTTAGGCTTCTTTTCAGCAGAAATGGAGACCAGTGTGTGAGAAGTAACGACTTCATGGAAAAGGGTATTCTAAAAACATCAACTGCATCTCAGCCAGCACACGTAGAAATGTGGCACACTTTTGAAAGGTGCAGCTTGTATGCCCCTCCATCCAAATCTGTCTTGAAGGGTTGCATCAGAGTTTGTTCTCCTTTGTAATGAGATCATGGACTGAGAGAAGAAAAAAAATGAATTGAAGGGCTCCTTTGGGATTATTTATTCCAGCCATCATTTTTCAAACTTTTGACACTTTTTAGAAAGCCCCCTTTTCCCCCCTGGCAAACTCCCAATAAGATAGAAGTGATCCTTGCTGCACTGGCACAGTAGCAGTCCCAACAAAGGGCTCCCCTGAGATGGGAACTTTAGCAATTACCAGTGAGTGTCAGCTCAACTGCTGGGGGGAGGAGGCATATATGGTGATACATTTATGAATCGCCCAGATGGCCGATTCATAAATGTAATAATAAATAAATGGTGATACAAGTTAGATTTATGTTGATGTATGAGGCGAGGGCAATGCCCCCCCTTTTTTTTGCTTCAGAAGTTGCTAGAAGGTTGTGGTATTTTACCAAGTGAGGTTTATGCATTTGAAAAAGGTACCTCCAAATGGGAACTTTTCCAAAGTCTAATAAAACAGGGCTACACTCATACGCTGACCTTGGCAAGCTGGCTGATAAGTTCCACAAGTTCTACCACCTTATAAACACTAAGATGGGTTGTATCAGAAAAGACCATGCAGGCTCTGTTTAGAGATTTAGGGTAGCAAGTAGGCAGAAAAACTTCAAAACCACCAATTTAATTTATTGAGGGGCTAAATGGGAATATGTAGGAAAGAATTTTGACTCTTACTGCAAATATTCCCCAAGCAGCTCAATCCTGAGTCCAGACTGAAGTGCCCAGAAGTTAAGGATTAACAACAACAAAATATAATAATTAATAAAACAGCTCATGTTAGAATTATTCAGTGAATAATTGCTACAAGGCTGTGTTGGTGGTGGATATACCACCAACCACCAAAGCTTTTGTTATAATAATACTTTGGAGGGTTCAAAGTGTAACCTCAAAAATCTTTTTAACAGCCTTGTATGGTAGGCCAGTTGTATTACTAGAATTACAGTATTTTTCCATGTATAAGACTATACTTTTTCCTAAAATTGCTAGACTAAAAATTGAGGGTCGTCTTATACATGGAAGTAAGCCAAGGAGAGAACCGTGCGGTTGCAAAACTGCCCAGTGGGGGGCGTCTTATACATGGGGGCGTCTTATAGACGGAAAAATACGGTACATATTCTTGTTTGAGACTGAGAGATAGTGGCTCGCCTATGACCATCTAGTGAGTTCAGGGCTGAGGCAAAATTCGAATAAAATTGATTCGTCATTTTGTCTCATCCGCTAAGCTATGCTATTGGTTTGGGAGAAATGCTGACAGTGTCCTATCATTGCTAATTGTAAAAAGCAGAATCACACACAAATCTGTCTCTGAAAAACAAACTTTTGATATAGTATGGTTGATGGAAACTCATGTTTTTCTTGATAGGGAAATTATCTGATTCTGGTGGTAGATTCTACCCACAGTGAATCTGTGTGGTCCTGAAACATGGCCATTCTCAAAAGCAGGCAGCATGGAAACCATCTTATTCTCCCCCCTAAAGTTCTAATAACATCAGCTGTGCTGGTTGGAGTTTGCAGCCTCCCTGAGATTACAAAAACAGCGATCTAAGCTGGTTGAGTGTGTGACCTTGTTGAACCACATCACTCTGGTCATTACTGCTTAGACTTCCTTCAGTGCAGCCATATGTTTGCTGAGCTCTTCACACTCTGCCAGACTTTGGCATAATGTTTCAACTCTACTACGAACTGGTGGAGTTTGGATGTGCTCAAAATTTCACTATGAATAATTTCAGAAGTGCCAACTGAGACTTCCAATTCTTGACATGCAAGTCTAGAGTTTTTACTTCCAGATGTTTTTGAGATATTACAGGGCAACTGGAAATGTGTGTGTGCACACACATGTGCCCAACTTGTCATCCAGACCTGCTGCATGTCATTGTGCTATAGTGGATATTGTTAGGGAGGTCTCATTGCCCAGGAGGGTGGCCGGGTGACTGGCCAGATGGGTGATTAATAAATATAATAAATAAATAAATAAATTCCCCTCCTCAACTGACAGCAATTCCCCTCCTCAATTGCTGTCAATTTGCAGGGGTGGGGGTGAATTGAAATTCAAGGACCAGCTGGGCTACAAATGTGAGCAAAACTGCCCCTTCACGCTTCTGTAGTGGCTGGAATGAGCAGCAGGTTTTTGTTTGTTTATCATATTTATACCCTGCTTAATAGAAGAAAATCCCTAAGCAGTTGCAGATGAAGTGAGAGATCCCTCTGCGACACTCCGAATTGCTTGGTTACTTGGGAGTAATCCCTGTCAAACACAGGCACCTTCTTCTGAGTAAATATGCATAGAAAGAGAAGTAATCTTCTAGATTACTAGAATAGCATAGTATAATTAACTGTACTGTTGCTGCTACTCTAGCCCTATAAGAAGGGTTGATTTCTCCTTTCTAGGGTTGGCACATGACTTTATTGCCCAAGGGTAAGATCTTCAATATTTCCTTAATATTTATACCATCTCTTTAAAGAGTTGCGTTCTCCTAGTGAGGGCTCAAATCCTTGTCAAATGGCCGGGCTGTAATAGTATCTTCTTAGAAGCTGCAAATGTGTTACTCTGCTTCAGTCTGCAGGCTCGGGTCATCCACCAGCTGTGATGCCGCACAGGTTTATGCTTCTGAAGCATTTGGTGGAATGCTTCAAGGTGGAGGAATTATCTGAAACAGATGTGAAAAACGATATCTGCCTAACACACGTTACTGAATCTTCAGTAAATATCCATGCGACCAGTAAGTAATGCTCACCTGTGATGGGTATGGGATTACGTGCCAAGTTATATTTATAAATATCTATCCAGCTGCCCAGCCGAAATTCTTGAAGCAGCCAACAACTGTACAAAGTTCAATAAAATAAACAGGGCTGCAATGTGTGATCCTTTAATTGGGAGCATTTAAAAAATTATATGGAAGGTCTTGAATTAATTAGGCACCATTGAGTAGAGGCAGTCCCCTTTACTGTGCCTGCCCGTCTAAAGTAGCACTTGCTATTTCTCTTCTGCCCACTGCTGCTTGGGCAACAAATTGGGAGAAGCGATTTTAGACAGGCACTGAAGCTCAGAGCTCTTTCACATGCTGCCATAGTTGCTTGTCCTCACCTGGCCTCTTGGAGGAGCTGGCTCAGCTAGAAAAAAAAAAGGGCAATTAGCCCGCCCCACCACCAAAGCGAGAAATCTCACAGAGAGCTTCCAAGCGGGCAATTCTGCAGATATCTTTGGGGGAAATGCACCCATGAAACCAGTGGGACTTACTTCTGAATAGCTTGATGCAGAAAGCCTGTTTTCATTCAGAGCTTTTGGTTTTATGGCTGTGTAGTTTCATGCACATTGAATTGTTTAATTGACTAAATCGGTGGTGTGTGCTTGCGAGGAAGACCTCTCTGTGCCCTTGCTGTGAATCTCTATAACGGAGGGGCGGGCTACTTCTTTGCCCCCAAGGGCTGCATTCAGGGATGGGCGGCGGGTTGTTGGCCGCACCGGTGAGCATGCATGCACACATGTGCTTGAGCCCACCACGTTCACACACACACACTCATATGTGCGCTCTCTCTCTCTCTCTCTCTCTCTCTCTCTCTCTCTCTCTCTCATATGCACACACACAAGCACTCTCACGCATGCACATGCACACGCGCGCGCACACACACACTCTACTCTCCCATGCACACACATTCATGAATGCATACCCACTCTTCCACTCTATTTGGCAGGCTGGTAGGAGCCTGATTCTCCAGAAATAGAGGGTGTGTGGGGATGATTCTCTCCGTGTTCCCTCTTTCCCTGTAGAATTGGGTTGTAGTGGCAGTGTGTGTGTGTGTGTGTGTGTGTGTGTGAGAGAGAGAGAGAGAGAGAGAGAGAGAGAGAGAAAGGAACGGGGGGGGGGCAGGACACCCACAGCGGGCCACACAGGCAGCCTCCAAGGGCTACATCTGGCCTGCAGGCTGTGTGTTGCACATCCCTGCTATAAAGCTTACTGGTAAGATCTGAGCCACCAGGGTTGGAAAGGCACACCCCCTGCAAACTATGTTAGAAACCAGCAGCACTAGGTGGCCACCCCGTCACCTGTTTGCTGCCTGTGCTGCCTTTGGATTTGACAATATTTTGAAAGCAGCAGGATTTGTATCTTGGGTAACTGGAGGGTTAGTGTTCTGTTTTGCTTATTCAGGTCAACCACAAAGAAGCTGTTTAGGTTTTTACATGAACATGCTCTCCAGCATGGTGCAGTGCATGGCTTAGGTAAAGGATGCTTTTCAGGAGGTACTAAATCTGGACTAGCCAGCTACATTTGACCAACATTTTATATTTATTTATTATTTATTATTTACATTCATTTATCGCCCATCTGGCTGGCAAACTGGCCACCCTGGGCGATGTACACAAGATAAAAACAGTATAAAATACATTTAAAACAGTATAAAAATTTTAAAATCTTAGCCCACCCCATATTCCCGCCTGAATAGCCATGTTTTTAGTGAGTAGCGGAAGCTCAGCAGAGAGGGCATTGCAGAGGTCACTAGGGAGAGAGTTCCACAGTATGGGGGTCACCACAGAAAAGGCCCTCTTCCTAGTCCCCACCAGTCTAGCTGCCCTGGCTGAAGGGACAAGGAGGCAGATCTGTGGCAGATCTTGCTGAGTGGCCCACTTGGTGTTGCTGGATATGCTCCTTGAGATAACCTGGACCAGAGCCGTATAGGGTTTTAAAGGTCAAAACCAACACCTTGAATTCGGCTTGGCAAGCAACTGGTAGCCAGTGCAGCTCCTTGAGCACTGGAGTGATGTGATCCCGCCGGCGGCTGCCTTTAAACAGGTTTGCTTTTATAGTTTGCTTTTTTGCAGTTAGTCTTTGTCATCGTCTCTTGGCTGGCCTTGGCCACCAGCAGCATTAGTGGTGGTTCCATCTCCAGTGCATGGTGAGGTGTGAAGCTCTAGTGTGCAAGTGTACTTGGGGCCTTTCTAGGGATTGGGGAGGGGGTGCACAGTCAAACTTTGATTCTAAAGGCCCTTTAAAATGAAGGGATTTATCTTGGAGTGGCATTTTTGTTGTGCTGTCATTTTGTTCATCTCTCTCCCCCCCCCCCCCGATGTTATTTTTATATTTTGGGATATCCCACAACATGGTCTTAACTTGCAGGAAAAAAATGATCAAGAGAGGGAGCAATCCTATGGCCCCAGGACAGGGTTTGAGGGGCCATGGAATATTTCAGACTCCCAGATCTGAGGTCAGAGACAGCGCTCCGCTCCCACCTCGGAGCTCAGAATCAGAGCTCTGCCTGCCCCCGCTCCCACCCTCGCAGCTGGCGTGGAAAGAACCACGCCGGCCGCTCTCTGAGGTTAGGAAAGCAACCTCGGAGAGGGGTAAAAGGGGGCATTTTGGTGGGTGGGGAGGAAACTGGAGACACCAGGATATGAGCTAATCTGAGGCCTCTCCAGTCACCTTCCCGCCCCCTCTGGCATGTCCCAGCTAGATGGGCAAAAATGCCCTGAAGTAAAAATGCAGGGCACGAGGGCATCTTCGCCCCTGCCGCTCCTCCTGCCCTGCAGAGGATGAGCATTCCCAGTTTGGGGGCTTATGATCATCCTTGTAGCCTTGTGCTCTAAAAGGCTGGGGGTCTCAATAACCAGACTTCAGACCTAACAAGGTAGTGGTCTTTCCATGAGAATGGAATCGTACAGTTTTTATTTATTTATGTACATTTCTATACTGCCCAATAGCCAAAGTTTTCTGGGCAGGTCACAAAAATGAAAACCCTGAAATACAACATGATAAATATAATATATTTATATTATATACAACATGATAAATATAACATAAAACCTTTAGAAGTTTTAAAGTCTCCACCCACAGACCATCTTCCTCCTTCACAGTTCAAAACACTTCTCACATGTATACCTGGCAGAATGAGTTGTACCAGATATCACTTGAGAGACATCCCCCAAAATATAGTTTGCTAATTTACTTTAAAAATATAATAATGTAAAAAAAATTTTTTTAAAAAAAGAATATGTATGACCATTAATATGTGTATTTACTTATAGTGGTTAGAGTGTTGGACTGGGACTTAGGAGATCTGGGTTCTAGTCCCCGCTTGGCCATGAAACTCACTGGGTGACTTTGGGTCAGTCACTAACTCTCAGCCTAACCTACCTCACAGGGTTGTTGTGAGGATAAACTGGGGAGGAGGGTTATGTAAGTTGCCTTGGGTTCCTTACAGGAAGAAAGGTGGGATATAAATATAATAAATAAATAAATAAATATGTATTAAATATATATATATGTATTAACTGCTATCTGAATAAGAATGTAGTAAATATGTAAAGTTACTATATTGTTCTCCTGTTAATATTGGGATGTAACATTATATTTGTATATGTAACACATAATTGATGTTAGTTGGTAAGATGCATAATAAAATTAATTACCAAAATTAAAAAAAAAAATCAGATAAACACAATGGGAAGTAGGCATCACAACAATTTCAGTGTTGGTCAACTGCAGTATGTAAGATTGATATGTGATTACTGTGAAAATAGTGTGTGAAGACTGAGTATGAGGTGTGAACCAGGCTGAACCAAGACATTTTGCTGCCTGAGGGGGAACAACAAATGGTAACTCCCTCACCACAAGTCAAGGTGCAGAAAATCCCACAAATACCCCTCCCTGGCACTAACATTAGAATAATAAATAAGATTGGCTGCACCTTTCTTGATAAAGTCAGCTGCCTAAGGTGGCCACCTCACTCTGCCTAATGGTAGAGCCGGCCCCAGAATGAGCTATTTATTGACTCAGGCCTCCCTTTGCACTTCTTTATTGTATTCTGAATTTTATGGGACAAACTCGAAATGATGCATGAAACACATGAAATGCCTCCCAACGTGGTTTTTAAAACTGTACTGCAGCTGGGAGAGACAGCACTGGATGGGTGCTGGTTAACTATTTCTCCTTGTGCCATTTTTCAAAATTGTCCTCCCCCGAGCTGCTTTTTCTCCTTAGGGAGAAAAGACAAATGGATCTTATATCTTCTCCCCTGCGGATGGGAATGCAGCTTGAGAGCTGCACTTTTGTGTAGAGAAATAGTCTAAGGGGAAAGGGTTAAGCTTTCCTTCCCCCTACTATTATTCAGTCAAATGTGGAATCTCCTGCAGTTGCAGAAAGTTTTAAAAAACAAAACTACTTTGGGAGATATTTCTCCAGTGGCCCTAAAGCTGCAGCTGGCCGCATTGCTAAATGTTCATTCACGGCTTCGTGTGAGCCTGATCTCTTTAGGTCTATCCCATATACCAGTCAACAGCAGAAACAGCTTTTTCCTATCAGTCAAACTGGATGTAGATACCTGGCATTAGTAACTGACTGGGAAGTTCCTATCGCAAAACAATTCTGCCTTCACCCAAGAAATTCCCCTTATACCAAGGAAGCAGAACATTTAGTTTGAACCTCCATGATTTTGAGGAGGATTTAGAAGACAAGAAAACTTGTCTTATGGTTTTTCTACTGCTCTCACACAAGAGCTGATTGCAGTTAAACTTAATGCGAAACAAGGGGGAAATCTACACTGGTTCAACAATAACTTTCCAAGATTTATAGTCTCAGTCCTTATGACCTTCTCTCTTTCCCCACTATGTTTCTCAGCATGCATCTGAATCTTTCTCCAGTTTCACGGTATTCTTGCCATTGTAAAAGATTGCTCATGCAGCAAACTGACAAAGTGTTGAGTGTTCAAATAAATGTGCACATTAAAAAAAAACCCCAGTTATCCATCAAAACTGAAGGAAACAAACCTTTAAAGCTGAAATTAGATTGAATTTTCCCCATTTTGCATTCACTCCTAGTTTCATGTGCATGTGTGAACCCAGTCCAGTCTGAGCATCAGAGTATTATAAGGCTATAATAACTGTGGGTGGTTTCACATGTGCATGTCAGACATCATTGCAGCTCTTATTTCTCTCTCTCTCTCTGTCTGACACACACACACACACACACACACGCGCGCGCGCGCGCGCGCGCACTGGGGGAGAGCGACAGGGTGCTATTTATTCCTTCTGGACTCACCACACTTTCACAAAACAAAGCCGGTGAAACAGAAGAGTTAATGCTACGGTTGTGTGTATTCTGAATTAGAATTCTGCTTCTGGGCAATCCAAGTTCTGCAACAAGCAAAACGGATTTATACAATTTGGAGGCATTTGTATTATGTCCAGGGCTTTTTTTCTGGTGGAACTCACCGGAACTGAGTTCCAGCACCTTTTCTTCTATTAATTGCATTACAATTTAATCGCCATCTACTCCCGAGGAAATGTAATCCAAGAGTTCCGGTACCCTTTTCTCCAGAAAAAAAGCACTGATTATGTCTCTTATTTTTCATACCTTATTCTTAACATTGTTCCTATTTTCCTTAACTTACTCTCATTTTGTGGGCTTTTGGGTGGGGCCAGGAGCTTGGCAGGACACTGAAGCTCCCTTCCCAAACTGGAAATCTTATTTAGCCCCCTCTCTGGCATTTCCCACACACTTTCAGGATATCTCTGGTTGTTGTTGTTGTTAATAATAATAATAATAATAATAATAATAATAATAATTATTATTATTATTATTATTATTATTATTACAGTATTTGTATACCATTCCACATCAAGCAGATTTTGGAGTGGTGAACAATAAAAAGATAAAAACAGATAAAAGACACAAAAACAATACAGTATATTGAAAACAAAAACAAACTAAAATTACATTGGTGGTTGAAGAGCAGAGAAGGCATCCCGGAACAAAGGTCTTCAGCAGGCGCCAAAAGCAGCACAATGTCAGAGCCTGCCTGTCCTCCAGAGGTAGGGAGTTCCACAGAAATGGAGCTGCCACACTGAAGGCCCTTCTCCTGCTGGACTCCAATCAGGACGAAGGTCCGTGAGGAACCACCAGGGGCATGCCATCTGATGACCTCAGCGACTGGGTAGGTTGGTATGGGAGGAGGCTCTCTCTCAGGTAACCTACAAGGGCAGGAAGCTTGATTTTTTAAAAAAATAAAAATCAGTGCAGTTGTTGTTGTTGTTGAATTCTGCATTTGCAAACTCATTCTGCACACCTACATCTGATAATGTATTTTAGTTACTACTCTGCAAGGACATGGCTAAATGTTCCTAGTGGTCCATACCGCCAACTGCCAATTATCTCTAAAATGATCTCTTGTCTGAAGCCTGTGGACGAAATTGGCAATGTGAAGAAAAACAGCCCTCTGTCCTTGTAAATGGAACTAAGTTAATGATGAGCTCACATACACACAGCAGATTTATAATGCACTCTGATGTTTAGAGAGGTATTTATTTAGAATTCTGTGTAATCAGTAAATAGAACTAAAGCAGCTAACCTAAAATGTTGCAGTTGGATAACTACGTCGAATGGTGCTTATTAATCTTCTAACTGGAAAAAGGCACACATCTATCTTATCCTTTTGATGAAGCAAACCACAGGAAATTACCATAGGAAATTGCATTAGGCTCCATGTTCTGGCGGTTTATAACACAGAGGGTGGTAATTTTTTACAGCTATTACAGTGTATACTGTAATAGACATTAACAGTGAGGGGTGGAAAATTCACCATGGCAAATATTGCTCACTGTGTTTCAATAACAAAATCCAAAAAACAGCCATGATTTCCCTTCAGGATTTGTTATTGATAGCAGAAACAGAAGAGCTTGCACACAGAGCTAGCTGCAATTAATACAATATATAAACTTTAAAATCTTTTTGGAGGAAGCCAAAAATGAAGGGATAGAATTAATCCAGTAATACCTTGGATTGCAAGTAACTTGGTTTGAGAGCGTTTTGCAAGACAAGCAAATTTCTTAATATTTATTTAAAAAAAATTGACTTGATATACAAGCGATGTCTTGCAATGCAAGTACTGTAGTACGGCTTAAATTAAAAATCTCTGTACAAATTTTTTTGGGGGAATTTTGTTTTGATATAAGAGTGTTTTGGATTACAAGCACATTTCCGGAACGAATTATGCTCTCAATCCAAGGCATGACTGTAATCTGTTTCCCCTTCATTTACGTATACTGTACATTTGTATTTTTGTCATTTCTTTTAAGTTGGGAACTGGGACATTTAAGCACTTTAAATTCCAATTGATCTCAATGGGAGAGTTACAGTGCAATCCTATGAGGCTGCCCGTGACCCTCCGAGCCCGGAAGATTACAGGCATCATATTGAGAGCAGGAAGAGTGTGGCAGGTAGGGTATCCGCCGCACTCCCCTCACCCTCAAAAAGATCTAGACAGCCGATTTTGGCCATCTAGATGTTTTTCCTCTCCTCGCAAGGACGAGAGGCTGAGGCACAGCCTGGATTTCTTGGAATCCAGCGGAGCTTCATTCCTCCCCTACCTGCCCCCAGGAACGCCCCCCCGGGGGGAACTGAACACAGTCTTCCATGTTCAGTTCGCTGCCAGCGTGGAAAGAACCACACCGGCTATGAAGTGGGGTGGGTGGGTGCTCCACAGCGCTGCGACCTCAGATGGGTTTCTGAGGTTGCAACACATTCCAGCCCCAATCCCATGTCCCCTCAGACAAGGTCAGAGGGACACAGGATTGCACCCTTAAGCACATGTTTAAATATCTCACACTGAAAATGAGGGGACTTAAAAAGTGCATGACTTCAGCTAGGCTGTGCTATCGTTATTTCTGTTGCTTAGAGATATGTTCTCAACTGAGTTCTCAATTGTTCCACCAAATATATTCAAGAGGGTGCAATTTCTGTCCAATGATGTTTCAAAACACCAACATCAGAACACTTTCTTTCAATTCCAAATAAAATAATTCCTGAGGCTAGTCGTACACCAACTGCGCCCTTTCCTAGAGATGTCTGATATGTCCACGGCTGCCATACATGCCTTATATTCTCTTTGGACTACTGGAATGCACCTCGCATGGGGCTGCCTTCGAAAACTGCTCAGAAACTTCAGCTGGTCCAGAATGCTGCAGCCAGACTACTGACCAGGGCTGGTTACAGGGTGTTGTGCCTCTGTTGGGTCAGACGGAGACCGGCCGTGCCAGAGTGTGTTTGGGGTGGGGCCAGGCACGTGCAGCCTGACCCAGCTGGGCTGCCTTACCAATCAGCACCTGCTCAAAAGGCAGGTCCCAAATGCACATCAGATGCTGGAAGCAATTGTTTGCTCATACAGCTTCAGCCAGACGCCTCTTGACACCCCTGAACTCAGACTTGTGCCTTTGAACCTCAGATTATTATTTTTTTAGTGATGTTACTGATCGCCTTGCGCGAGCCTTGCGCAGGCTCACCTTTTTCGTCTGGCGGCTCGCAGCCCGCGCCGGGACCCTGCTCCGGCATGCTGGATCCCTGCGCTATGCTTTTGGTGGGGGAAACCAGGGCAACAGGGTTTAAACAGCCCTGTTGCCCTGGTTTCCCCCGCCAAAAACACAGTGTGGGGGTTCAGCGTGACGGGACCAGCGTGCCCCTTGGCAGCAGCTCGAGTGGCGCAGATAACGCGGCGGGGGGGGCGCCGCCACGGAGAATCGAGGCAGCAGAGAGGCAAGCCCCCCCCCGGTACGTGAACACTGCTGCCTCAGAACGACCTTGACGACGCTTTTGCCTGCTCCTGAACTGGTTTCTGTTTGCTGCTTTTCGGACATATATATTTTGGCTTCGACTCTTGGACTGTGATAATGACGATGGCTTATCTTTGTACTGGACGGATTTACGACACAGGGAGCATGCGACTCCCTTGTTACAACAGCTTCACTGGCTACCTGTCTGTTTCTGGGCAGAATTCACAGTGCTGGTTATAACCTATAAAGCCCTAGATGGCTAGGGACCAGGCTACCTGAAAGGCCGCCATCTCCCACGTGAGTTTGCCTGGGTCCTAAGATCTTCAGGAAACACCCTTCTTTCGAGATGGACTCCTTCAGAGGCACGTTTGGTGGTGACGTGAAAGAGGGCCTTCTTGGTGGTTACTCCCTGGCTGTGGAACTCCCTGCCGAAGGAGACTAGGTTGTATTTGTTTTATTACTGTTTTTATAAAGTTTTATTGTAAGCCACCCTGAGTGCCATTTTTCTTGGTAGCGTGGCGGGGCACAAATCATCATCATCATCTTGACCAAATATTTCCCTCATTGATTCAAATAACAATTTCCAGAAAATGTCCCATAGGGAAACAATCTTCCCAGTCCAAATAATCTAAGAATGAAAGCTTAGAAAACCTAGCACCCAAATTACCCAAAATAACAAGGCTTGCTAAGGGACAGTAAAGAGTAATAATACTCAAAAGATTATCAAATTGGTTCCATACATCTAGGGGACTGAATAAATTTGAGGAATATATCAATATTAAGGCAGACCATGGTAGTCTTATCAGAAAACTGAAACAAAACCAGAAGAAATACACCTCGGCTATAAGAACTAGATAATACATATACCAAACCTCTAATATCGACAGAGAGCAGGGTAGCTAACCCACCCATACCTTGACCAAAACAATTTCACTTGATGAAAAAAGGTTATATAACCACGGACCTGGAAAGGGAAAACCCTGCTTTTATCTCTGGTCAATGGTCAGAGATAACAGTGGGTATACCCTTCAGTGCACCACGCACCCTTCCAGAGGGGAGTGGTGTGCAGAGAGATCCATGTGAGACAACATCGAGGATCCCTCTCCCTGCTAGCTTCACCCACCCCACATCCTCCCCAATGGAGAAAGCATGGGGTAGGCCTAGCCACCCTGATGTGTTGGTTGGGGGAGCACTGCTCCAGCCAGCACCTCAGCCAGGGACCCAACTTCATGGTGCACAGGCTTTCCCTGGCTGGGGAAATCCAGTATACAGCAAGGCCAGTCCCCAGTTGAGGTGCTGGCTGGAGGAATACTCCTCCAGCTGGTGCCTCAGTCAGGACGACTTCACTGTGTGCAGGCTTCCTCTGGTCAGGAAAGCCTGTGTGCAGCAAAGCTGGGTCCCCGGCCAAAGTGTTGGCTGGAGGAGCTCCAGCTGGCGTTGTGGCGGGGGACTGAATGACATCAGGAGGCATGGCCCCACCCAGGCCACTGACAACATTTAGCCCAAAGAGGGCTTGGGGTGTGTGTCATCTGCCCTGCTAGCCCAAACCAGTTCCCCACCCTGAATTAAAGGATACCCTATTGGCGTAACCAAATTCCTGGACAAGTGAGGGCTTAAAGGAGATTTAAGAGAATACATAGGTTGCCTAACATTTTTAGCTGAAGAAAACATTATTAAACAAGGCTCTACTCAGGGAGAATTATCTTTATTTATTTATTTATTTATTTGCAGCATTTTTACCCTGCTCTTCAGCCAAAAAAGGCTCCCAGGGTGGCTTAAAGAGATTAATATTAGACAGTCCCTGCCCTCAAGTTTACACAAGGAAAAGGCATTGGGAGGGAGGAGGAAGAAAGCAAAACACAGGCACCAGCTCTTAGTCACAAGGTTCTTATAGATGTTCCCCCACCACGGCAGGGAAGGGCAAAACAAGCTCCCTGCAGCTGTTACTTCTTTGGCTAGGTTGTATGGGGACTAGGTTGGTCTCTTCCTTGCCATGATGTTTATCTTGGGAGGCAGGGGTGCATCTGCCCAGTGGCCCTTGGTTCTGTGGCCGATGGATGAGGCCAGAGTCTGCCACTCCAGGAACCATCAGTTGGAGCTGTGTGTTCCTTCTGGCAGGGAGGGGTGAAGCGAGCTCCCCACAGCTGCTCCCTCTCTGGCTGATGTGTCAGGCTGGTCTCCCCTTTGCCGTGATAATATCTTGGAGGCATGGGGTGCAGCCTCCCAGCGGCCCTTGGTTCTCTGGCCAATGGATGGATCTTTATGGTCCAATCCCTTTATATTACGTATTTTAGAAAATACGTCAGTTATTTTAGAAAATACGTCAGTGTGTAATATTTCACATCTTCCAAAGGAGCCTCCTGCTATCCTGAGAAAAATTCACAAAAGAAGTCAAAAGGTCCTCCTCAGCAGGCTCTTGATACTCCAAAAACTCTCTCATAAAAAGCTGAGACCTATTGGAACTGCTCATTCTACTTTCTAAGTGAGGTGTAGCTTACTATTCCTATGAGGCCAGAGGCTTATAAAGGGATGGATCCAGACTTTAAAAATGAACCCCAATGGGAATGAGAACGAGAACCCTCTAAAAAAGAGAAGGTGCAATCACCTCACTAAGGAAGGGCAATCTCAGTCTTAAAGACCTGTTTTGGGAAAATACCAACCACAGGTTCCCTGGATTTCAAAATAAGAGACGGAAGTTGAAAAGTATTTTCCCTCTGTTGGGAGGGAGGGGCCAAACTCAGCAGCTTCACAAAATTCCCACTCAGCCTTTTTATATGCACCTCCAGTAGCAAGCAAAGCTAAGTACCTCTTTTGGAAGGAGGAACCAAACATAAGCTCAGGTTCAACAGCTGCATAAGATTCCCTCTCCGGGCTCTTCCCAGTTACATAAACATGATGTCAGTAAAGCGCATCTCAATTAATGGAAATGGTTTGAATAATATATTTCAGAGGAAGAATTTAAGAATTTATTTAAATAAAAAGCTGGAGTTGATACTTTTACTAGATTTTAAAAGAGAATAACCAGTTGAGAACAAGAAATTGGGGCAAGCATATGGCACCTTGTTAATAATAATAATAATAATAATAATAATAATAATAATAATAATAAATGAATGGGGTAGAAACCTTCATAAAGAATTTTGACATCAAGATAAGAGAAATGTTGATGGACGAGGGAGGTAATTTTATTCTCCTTAAAAGTGAATATCAACAGAACACTTTTGGTGGCATCCAAAGGTGCCTTGCACAAACAGAAAAGCACTTCCACTTGCACAAGGCAGTCCTCTGAATTGTGCTGATTCCTCCTGCCAGCTGCAGCCATCTGTGCCCATTCCCAGGCCTTTCCTGACAGTGCCCCGACTTCAGGAGAAGCCTTTTGAGGGTGCAGGGGGGCATAGTGGGGTGGAAAGGGCAGGAAAGCATCCACCATTCCCTTTTTGGAAGGTAAAATAAATAAAAGAAGAAATCTTAAGCTTTGACATGTAAATGTTTCTATTTTGATTATTTCTTTTTAAGCCATTTGATCTTCCTTTGCTGGTTGAGAACTCTACAGATGCACTAACGTAAGATTATCCTTCTTCATTTCTTAAACTGTTTGTTTGTTATGGCTTTCCTACCGCTTTGATGCCAAGGATTTTAATATGAGCTTAGGTCAATATCTGGTGTGCTTGCAGGGAAACAATAGTTCTATCTCTCCAAAGGAATTAACACAGTGAAAACACAGGGTTATTTTTGCACGCCAGCAAATGCACTGCATGCTGTAACAGTCATTCAAACAGATGCCTTTAAAGAAAATAAAAAATAAAACATATGCAAAGGTAATATGAGAATAGTAAAACAATGGCTAAGATATGTGCTTTTTGAAATAGTGTCCCAAATCATGTCATCTTTCATCTTTTACCTTTTGGTCATATTACTTCTGCCCATGATCTTTAAAAGCAATTGCGCGGGTAAAGGGGGAAATGAAGAGACGAGACAACAGTTATGGTATGAAATCAGGGCCACATTTATTGAATCGAAGGTCTGCGAAGGGAGAAGTGCGGGATTAACTAAGGCCGGCCCGAAGGCCAGTGGAGCATGCCTGGGCGAAAGCATCCCGAACTCGAGGGCGGCGCGGTGACTCGCCACCCTCGAATCCTGCACTCGGAGTGCTGGGGGATCTACACAGGATCACCGTCCCCTGGCGCCACGGGACAACCGAGGAGGGTGAGATGGGTAGACCCCAAAGGCGACCCTACCTCTCACAAATTGAGCCACAAGGCATCGACATTTGTGAGGCTCGGGTTCTCGCCAATCACCTTAAAAGGTGCCATGGGATGCACACCGTAACCCTAACCCCCACTGCCTATTCACCGCACTTACCGCCTAACCTAAGGCCAATGTGACCGAATTAGCAGGTAACCCAAAATAATAAACCCACCGCCGAGTCCACAGTATGGAGTAGGCGAAACACGCACGTTGCCCCGAGCCAATTAGGACAACGAGCCAAAATTCCTACTCGGCCCCATAAAAGGCGACCAGAAGAGCCCACACTGCTTCATCGGGAGTGGAGGGAGGGAGCTGCAAAGAAGGAGGCTTGGGGTGGGGTCTCCTGTGCATAAATACTGCCTCAGGGCCCCACCCCTTGTGCCTCATCCCATCGGGCAAACAATTTGCCCGAGCCCTGATTGGAGGTGAAATCACCTCATTCTAGCCCTCGCTCTCCCCTCCCCCTCCCTCGCAAAATCCTCCCCCCCCCACAGGAGCGTGGGGTGTGAAGGGAATTGCCCAGAAAGCCTTACTATCCTTACTCTAGAGGAGCACTATTGAAAGGAATGCCAGAATTGAAAGTTATTCTTTGTAATTGTTTATTTGGTGCCAACAATATGGTAAATGCTGTAGAAAACAAAGAAACAACACTGTGCTTGCCTTGAATTCCTAAATCTGGCTGTTCAATCATATATTGTGAGAACATTGTAATTTGCTAATTTTGTCAATCCTTCCTGCTCTACTTTTTCATCAGATATGAATAGATCATATTACCCACAGTCTATTGAGATTTAGTAGTACTTGTGGAATGACACTCAAATTCTCACAAATTTAAATTCTCTTTAAACATAATACTGAGGGAGAATTCTTATAAGGTTATGACAAGATGGTCCCACGGTCTTATGTTTCAACAAATATTCCTTTACTCTTCATTAACCTGGTTTCCCCTTTATTTACACACCATTCAGACATTGGCTGTCAAGTGGATTGAGCTATTTGACTTTTGACAGTTGTCACCTTAAAAATTATAACAGCTTTCGCAATGCATTGATTCTTTCCTGGGAAAACTTGAAAGGTGAGTCAAGGATTAGACATCACAACTGAAGTATCGCAATTTTATTATTTACTTAGATAAGCTAAAAAACACTTGCAATTAGACACACAAGAGCTAATTTCCTGTCAGAACACCCAAACCTTTGACATTTTGTCTTCAAAAATGCTGGAGTATCAAAGTTTTTCCCCTACCATCATCTGCAAAGGTCAATGGCTTCTGACTGATGCATATTAGACTCAAGTTAATTATACCAAGTGCCACAAGTCTAACGACATCTGGTGTCCAGCCATCACCAAGGAGACCCTCTTTTTTTTCTTTTCTTTTTTCTTTTTTTTTTCTATTAAAAAAAAAAGAATCTAAAGAAGTCTGGCAGATGAACACAACAATTACAATAGGGAAATTTTGACTGGCAGTAGAAATGTCTTTTTCTTTTCTGATTTTTGTTTTGTTTTGGTAATTGCTATAATTTTAAGCAACTTGAACCTTTTAAAAAAATTCCCACACGTGGCCTTGACAAGGTCAGTGAGGCCTCAGTAACTTTTATGTTTCCTGTATGAACCCAGCAGGTTAAAGGGAGGGCCTCACGGAGACCAGACAGGAAAAGAAAAGCTTTTCTATTGCTCTGAGAAGCACTTGTGCTTGGCGTAGGCAGGGGGGTGAATGGGCAGAGAAAGCAAAGAAGGGGAAACCCATTCCAGATTTTCAGACAACCAGTTCCACACTTGCGATGCCAGAACACCAACATAATTTAAACTACTTTTAAGTGCACTGTAATGTCATTAAAATCAACATCTTTCTGCTATAGCTGTCCACAATACTCTGATATAAAGTTATGGTCGTGTCCATGTCCATTATAATATAAGGGTGTCCTCCCTCCATTTTATTTTATTAGCATGCAATAAAAAGGTCTGCGCTCATATATGACAGCTGCCACCCCACCTGGTATATCTACCCAGAAGTTGCCATCTCTCTATCTACTTTACTTTCCTATAATTTCTGCTTGGGATGGGGAAGATCGCATCCTGGACTGGATGATGATCCACTCTGCAAACTCGGGGGAACAAGACACTGCTTGCTGCCTCCAACACCCCTGTAAATATGTGAATTGGGTGTACATACCCCACAAAATACAATGTGTATAGGCCCCAATTGTAGGGTTAATTAATGGATTATAAGTAAGATACTGATCACACTGTTCAGGCCTACACGCGTTGGATTTTGTATCCTATGCCAATTTTACACCAATGTGTGTGGGAAGGCAGGAGGCAGGACAGGCATTCATCTAAGGCGTAGAGAGGAAGCAAAATGAGGCTCTGAACACCAGCCTCTTCTTGCTTCCTTTCGAGAGCTGTATGTGTGAATGGGCCATTTTTGTTGCTGTAAAACCCATATTTCAGAAACGCAGTAAAGTTTTATTTATATTTTTGTTGTAGAGGTGACTTCCCTACCCTCCATCCCCAGTTATGTAATAAAGGTTTGTATGTGCCCACAAGACGTATGTAATATGTGGCTCTTAAAAATAAATAAATAATTCCTGTCAAATTTTCAGGCATGTGTGCATGGGAAAACCTTTCCCCAATTTAGTCCTGCATCCACAATAGACCGCATTAAAAAAAGTAGATGTACAGATAATTTTGAAGTTTGTATGCTTTTCTGGAGCTGGTAGCTACAAAACTGACTTGAGCAGATATTTCTGTGATAAATTCAGCAGCTGTCATTTTCCAAGATGACTGACTGCAATGACCAAACTGAAATATGCAAGGTAGCATTGGTCAAATGATAACCTGTCCTGGCAATCAGTAACATCTCCCAAGAGCTACCAAATACAAAAGTGATGGTCACATGGAAGCATATCATTGTGAGCTTACAGGGAGGAAAGCAGAATTGATAATGCCAATGTCACACATCTTCACTTCGTGCTGGAAACAGGAAATCCTTTTGAGGTTATTGATCAAATGCAACTGAACAACTTGGTGTCAATCCAGTATGTTGACAGAATGGTTGCTTGATGTCATTTATTCACTGGCATTAATTATATAACTAATATAACTAATTCTAAACAGAAAGATGCATTCTGAAATAGAATAAATTATCAGACAGAATATAAATTTTAAAAATTATTTTAATTATTCAAAAACTCAAAACATGCAGTCTACTGCACCAGTAGTTATTGCAATGATGCAAAAAGAAAGATTGCAAAGTTGCAAGAAGAAGGAAAGAATTTAAGGTGCAAAAAGAAATGGCATAACAGGGGGGAGATCGTTTTCAGGACATTTTTGCTCATGATCTGCTGCCATTAACGCCTTTGTAAGTGATGGTGCAAATAAAAACCAGTGAATCACAGCCTGATTGCAGAATCAGATATACATTCCAGCATTGCTGAGACCCAGTTTGAACCACTGTTTCAACTGGAAACCAGTCATCATTGATTTAATGTCACAAATTAGAATGTTGCATATGAGCACTCTAAAATGGCAAATGGCAATCTAATCAAGTCAACTTTGTAGCTACCTGCTCCAGAAACAGATACAAGCTTCAAAATAATGTTTTGTTTTACAAAAAGAAAAAAAAAGGGGGGGGACACCTTTTAGGTATGTCAACAGGAGCATAATTTCAAATGTCAGTACAAGGACATAGCAGGTGATCTGGGCTTTGATCCAGGAACTTCATAGCCTCAGACTGGCACAGAAACATTGGCCTATATGATTGGCAGGCAGCCTGAAGCCATTGGATTGGACAGGCCTGGTATAAATATAAAGCCCTGGCTTCTGTCCTTGCCTGGTTAATAGAGCGGAACCTCCCTTCAGCTTCATACTATAGGGATACTTGGTTGGAATCCACCCACTCTAGTTTCTGGTATGGCCACCCACAGCTTCAGTCTACTCCTGACAGAATGTTGACAAGTTAGATGAGGGTCATAGGATTCCTATGAATCTGTTAAAGGGTCTAGAAGGTAAATCATATAGAGGAAGGACAAAGGAACTGAGTATCTTCAGTGTAACAAAGATTATGGGAGTGTTCATTGACTGTTCAAATATTTTCAAAGACACCAGAAGGAAGAGTGATTGTCATTGTTCATTTTATTCACCGAGGCTGGGACAAAAACCAGGGAGCACAATACAGTAAAGAGGTAGAGGTCCTAAGTGAAAGAATGCATTATTCTACAGGTGGCATGGGCTATGTATGTCGGACTGCCATTCTTAGGAGCAAGGTCATCAAGGAGGTTGTAGATTAATTGTGTAACAAGGTGTCAGAAAATAGTCTACAAATAAACAGAGCGTGGCTAACTCAACACGTTGGATTTACAGAAAGTCTAAATGAGATTCTTAAAACAACATGATTATGGCTAAGTTCTAGCCTGAAGCAAATCCTACTTTCCCCTTTCAGTGAAGGAGCTCCCAACTGGCACTGACTTGAAAGGTAACCTAATATGCTACCACTAACAGAAATATAACAGACTTCTTATTGGGACATGTTTAAAAAGAGAATGCATCAGAGTTTTCTGATCTCACTGATACATAGACTTACTAATAACACAAGAGACAAGTGAAACCTGTTTTATGACTCACAAGGACTCAGCTGAGTAGGCCGTGAGCTTCAATCTGAGCAGTTCTACATATGCCAAGGAATCCCAACAGAATCTTTAAAAATAAGCATATGCTTCCCCAATGACATCATACTCCTGCTATCTGCATTGTACCAGAGTCCTTTTTTCCAAACAAAAGACAAAGAGAACCTCAGAAAAATTCAAAAGTATTGCTCCTCAGACCTTTTTGATTTTAAGCATTTTGGTTAGAGAAAGGTTTAATAAAGTAAAGAAAACTAGAAAGAGTAAACATGTGAACTACTAAATGGAAGATTTGTCCCCCACCCCCCTTTTTGAACAGATGATCCTTTGAATGGAATATTATTATGCAGTTATTTCCTATTCCTTGGGTGGCATCGACATCCGCCTTTTAATCCACAATTAATTAGAACTTTCAACTGATTAAATCTGTGGGAGTGACTTGCCAATGGCCAAATTATTCCCTCTGGCTGAGATTATTCAAGCAGATCCAAGCCCCATGGCTGATTCATACATACATGTCAGCACTGAATCATAGAATCATAGGCCATTGAGTCCAACCCCCTGCTCAGTGCAGGAATCCAGTTTAAAGCGTCCCTGGCAGATGGCTGCCCAGTCTCCATTTGAAGCCTCCAGCAATGGAGACCCCACCACCTCCCCAGGCAGTTGGTTCCAATGTCTGACTGCTCTGACCATTAGGAAGTTTTTCCTGATGTTCAACTGAAATCTGCCTTTCTGAAATGTAAATTTGTTATTTCATGTCCTATGGCAGGGCTCTCCAACCTTGGGTCCCCAGATGTTGCTGGCCCAGCGTACCCAGCCAGCATGGCTAATAGCAAGGGATTCTGGGAGCTGTAGTCCAGCAACATCTGGGGACCCAAGGTTGGAGAGCCCTATCCTATGGTCAGGTTACAGCCCCCTTTAGATACTTGAAAAGTGCTATAATATCCTCCTCTCAGTCTTCTCTTCCTAAGGCTAAACATACCCTGTTCCTTCCATCTTTCCTCATAGGACAGTGATGGCGAACCTTTTTGAGCCCGAGTGCCCAAACTGCAACACAAAACCAACTTATTTATTTCAAAGTGCCAACACTGCAATTAAACCTGAATACCGAGGTTTTAGTTTTAGAAAAACAACTCATACAGTTGTTCAAACTAATTAACATATTTTGTCTTAAAAGGAAAACACAATAACAGAGCTTTCAATGATACAAACAGTTTTTTGTTAGAAAAAAATCAACTCAAAAAATTATTATAGTACTACATTGTACACATAGCCTGAAGGGAATTTATACAAACTTTTTAAATAATTAGGCACATGTATTTTTGGATAAGGGATTCTCAGCTTGTAATATGATTATATGCCAGACTGGAATTGTATGGGGCAAGCTTTACTCCGGGTCCTTTCCCTGCTTCTACAGGTGTCGGATTAATAAAAGTAAAAGTAAAAGTCAACCTGTACTAGGATGAGCAAGATAAACAAGAAAACTAAATGTGCTTAACACATTTTAAACACTTTATGTCTTGGACTGCAAACAGTGCATTAGGTAAAAGTTTGCATTGGGCATGCTTTTGCACAATTAATGTGATTTTTGCTATTGCATGCATGCTGATAATTTGTCAAACCTTGGCTCATACTCCGTTAGTTTGAGAGCAACACATGCAGCACTCAGGTCAACTGTTAGGGCTTTACATCCAAGCCATGCTCTGTGCATCATTCTTCAAAATCTTTTAAATGTGATACCAATGTAGAAAATAATTCTGTAACAGGAATTCTAGAATAAAATCATTCTGTTCCACACTGTGAGAAAGAACAAGATCATTACTGTTTTGCAGAAGGGACGGTCTTTTCACGATCTGGTGACCAATGGCTCAAGTACCCACAGAGAGGTCCCTGCGTGCCAGCTGTGGCACCCGTGCCATAGGTTCGCCATCACTGTCATAGGAGTTAGTTTGTAGTCCCCTGATCATCTTTGTTGCCCTTCTCTGAACTCGTTCCAATTGATCTGAATGCTTCTTAAAGTGTGGTGTCCAGAAGTGGATGCAGTATTCAAGGTAAGGTCTGACCAGCACAGAGTAGAGTGGAACTATTACTTCCTGCTGAAACTATATTTCTCTTTGATGCAACCTAAAATTGCATGTGCCTTTTTTTATAGCCAAAGTACACTGCTGACTCATATTCAGCTTGTGATCGACTACAACTCCATGTTCCTTTTCACTACTACTGTCAAACTACTACTGTGTCCCTATCTTATATTTGATGTAATTTGTGCATTTGATTTCTTTTCCCTAAATGAAGGAAAAAGCACTTGTTTCTGTTGAATTTCATTCTCTTATTTTCTGCCCAATATTCTAACCTATCAAGATCATTTTGAATTTTGTTTCTGTCTTTAAGGTATTAGCCACCTCACGCAATTTTGTGTCATCTGCAAATTTGATAAACATTCCCCCACCTCTTTCTCCAAGGAATTAATAAAACTGTTGAAGAGTACAGGACCCAGACATGAATCCTGATGTGATCACTTGTACATGTGAATGAGCCACCACAGATGTAAGCTAAACCTTTGCATATGTTACCTTAAATGCAGTGCGTTTCACAGGAATTGATTCACACATTTGACTGAGTAATCAAGTGATGAGGAATGAAATAATATCTATGTGTGAATCATCACCTGGGCTCTGTCCAGTTGATCATAATGCACATTTTGGCTACTCCAAAATAGCAAATAGAATCAAATACCGGTAAACATTTCTCAAGGAGTGAATTAACAAGCATTTCTGTTGAATTGCAAATCTTACAAGTTGTTGTGGGAGCTTCCATGTTTTTCCTCCTTACTTCCAGGAGCAGAAGCAGACAAGTAGTTATTACAAGTGGCTTTTACTTCAGGCTAATCACTAGATATCATAACTGGGTTCAGACAACACAATAACCCGCATGCAAGGGTTGAGTATGGGTTGAATGTGGGTTGCCATTGAAGCATGGGTTGTTGTTGAAACATGGGTTATCGTGTTGTCTGAACCCAGTCAAGATAACAAACCATGGTGAAAAACCTACAGTTCACAACCCGACAACAAACTATGGGTTCTCTTCATAGGTTGTTCGTGGTTAACAAGCCATGGCTTGTTAGCACAGTTAAGTTCAGACAACACGATAAGCCACATTTCAACAACCACCCACAGTTCAACAACAACCCACACTCAACCCATACTCAACCCTTGAGTGTGGGTTATCATGTTGTTTGAACCCGGTCACTGTGTGCCAACAGGAGCACCCTAAAAATAGTGGGGTTTGGCTCACAGGTATGTATAGAACTCATCTACTCAACGTCTTGGGTGGTTCTTAAAGTGTTCTGCATGAATTAGGGAGCAAGAAATGAAGGAAATTCCCCTTAGAGGGGCTAACGCCTTAGGCATGGCAGTCTGCAGTCTAACAGGAAGGAAGCCCAGTCCCTAAGTCAAATGAAACTTAGCTTCCACACCCCAAGGGCAGCCTAGAGTAAAGTGTAATCCACTTTGCTTAAACACCTTCCAAGGTATGTGTGGATCAAGAGATGGTGAATGGATGACCACAGCTGTGCTAAATGACATGGCTGTGAATATTAAACAAACTTTTAGAGATAGCAAAAGTTGTGTGTGTGTGTGTGTGTGTGTTTTAAACTTGGTTGTTTTCCATTAATATGTTGTTCTTGCATGCACATCTAATACTTCCCATTGAAAGATATGGGAATTGTGTATCCAGAAGTCTGTGTAGTTGGGAAGGAATACATATTATGCATCTGGGAAACAAAAAGAATTCTCAAGAAGCAGAAATATTGGCTCTGCAGGTCCATATTCGATACAGATTAAATAGTGTCTCCATTTGTTTAAAACACAGTTTGTCTCCAGTGAAAATCATTATTGAGCTCTGCAAAAGTAATTTGTGTTACAGCCCCTGTTTCCCATCTGTTTTGGATTTAGTCTTTGAAACACCAAGAAAAAGTGACTTATGTAATGAGGAAATTAAGTAGCATTTATGCAAAGTCTACCTGAATTATGGAGATACTAGCCACTGTTTGTAAATTCTTCTTATTTTATCATCATCATCATCATCATCATCATCATCATCATCATCATCATCATCATCTCTATCATTATCATCACCACCATCATTCTATATTACACTGCAATCCTATATACACTTACTTAGGAATAAATCTTAGGAACTCAACGGGACTTACTTTTGAGTAGACATGTATTCTTACTGTTTTAGCAGTGATGGTGACAGCACTGATGAAGCCTCTTGGGACTGATTGGCTGAACTGATGTGATGTCTTAGATTGCCTACAAACTTTCTAAGTGCTGGTGAATGAAAAGAGGCAACATGGAATGTTCACTGGAGTGAAGTGACAACTCAGTGAGGCTGCCAAAAAACACACCTCCTACTGGCTTCAGGGCCAGGTGGAGCACTGTTGGCAAAGTAGGCTGGCTAGAGAACCATAGCTCACTGGTAGACCTCATGCTTTGCATGTAGAAGGTTGCAGGTTCAATCATTTCATTTCATTTATTTCATTTCTATACCACCCCCATAGCCAAAGCTCTCTGGGCGGTTTCACAATTTATACATAAAAACAACAATAAAAACATACAATATAGTTAAAAAGATTAAAAACCAAATTTAAAAGCACAGTTTAAAATGGCAATACAAAAGTTAATAAAATTAAGCCTACAGGTGACACTTCCCCCCGCCCCCCCCCATGTGCTATTTCGAGCCCTTAACTGTTGAATGTCTTGGCATAGAGGGACGTCTTAACCTGGCGCCCAAAAGATAGTAAGGTTGGCGGGTCTCAGTGGGGAGCTTATTAATTGGGGGGGTACCACTGAGAAGGCCCTCCTCCTTGTTGCCACTAACCGAGCCTCTCTTGGAGGTGGCAGTCGGAGGAGGGCCCCAGATGTTGAGCGCAGTGTCTGGAAGGTCATCTGGAAAACAGGAAATGTTAAATCATGGAGATACTTTCTGTCATCTGCTATGATCTAATTTAAAGAAATCCAGCATCGTTTGAACTCCGCAAGTGCCGCGTTTTCTCGAATGAAACATAGAGTGTTCGAAGATCGGGATATTTGTAAGAAGACCAAAACACTGGTTTATGAAGCCATTGTATTACCAACTTTATTGTATGCCTGCGAAACATGGACTATCTATAAACGTCACTTCCACCTCCTTGAAAGATTTCATCAACGTTGCCTCCGGAAAATCCTGTGAATTACTTGGGAAGATAGGCGAACAAATGTCAGTGTACTGGAAGAAGCAAAGACTACTAGCATTGAAAAAATGATCCTTCATCGCCAACTTCAGTGGACTGGTCATGTTGTTCGAATGCCTGACTGCCGTCTCCCAAAGCAGTTACTTTATTCCCAACTCAAGGATGGAAAGCGGAATATCGGTGGTCAATATAAGAGGTTTAAAGATGTTCTTAAGGCTAATCTAAAAAAAATGCAATATAAACATCGAAAACTGGGAAGCTCTGGCCCATGAACGATCTAACTGGAGGTTGGCCTTTCACAAAGGTTCTATGGACTTTGAAGAAGCCCGAGTGCAAGGTGAAAGGGAGAAACGTGCTAAGCGAAAAGCACATCAAATGAATCCTTTACAGGACCATCTTCCATCTGGTAACCTGTGTCCTCACTGTGGGAAACTGTGTGGATCTAGAATTGGCCTCCACAGTCACTTACGGACCCATCGCTAGAGTCTACACAATTTTCTTTAGAATTTCCTCCTTTTAAAATCTCCTTTTTGTAAATTATTATCCTGGAAGACAATCTTACTCGGTCACGAGTGATCGCCTGATGATGACTTTAAAGAGGCCAAATGACTGAGAGAAGTGCTGCCGTGCAAACGAATAGGATCTAACTTAGAACCAGTAACTCACACAAAACAATCCCACATGTGGTGTTTATTTATTGAAATGATGTATACCCCACCTTTCCTTGTATAGGTGGAGGCAAGTAACAATAAGTAATAAGATACAATAAATACACAATACAGAAAAAGAACAAGTGAGGAATAAAACAATTTAAAACAGCAGCAGTGAAAACATCATTAAAATATCATAAAACCCAGAAGGATCACAGATCAGTTCTGACAAGGTAAGGCTGGGTAGGTCTTCCGGTCAGATTCTCCTGTGTTTCAGATGCGTGATGCTGCAGCGGTCCTCCTAGGCACTTCTCAACCCAGCCACCCTTTACCAGCTGTGAGGCTCCACAGTCTATGCAGGTGACATTCTCCCATGCCCACCAATCTTTTCCAATACAGCAGTTGGGCTATATGAATTCTAAGTTTAACACAGGGAAGACCAATCTCTGCCCTAACCAGCACTGTAGATGTTTCGGGTAGAAGAGAGTGGGGGGGGGGATCACAGAAATTTATTCTTAAGAAGTTCCATACCACAGAAATCTCTAAATCCCTACACCTCAGAACCACAAAGCTTTTGGGAAAGAGCTTTGGCCACATTGATTTTTAAGACTGGCCCCCAGAAGTGATCCACCCTTCGATCTATGTAAACGTAAAATCACTTTCAGGGTTCTTGAGACAGACACTCTAATTGGAGTGATACAGGAATTCCAACTAAGAAGTTCACAAAAGTGGATCCTCACGTAGTTAAAACTAGAACACATCTCAATAATGTGCCTATCCAAGAACAGTATGTGTCTTCAACAAGATGGGCCACTAGAATATAACCACAAACAAAATGGTATAAGGGTTCCCCTGAGGAAAGGGCAAGATTGATTATTGATTTAGACTTTGCTTTTTTCTGTATTCATCTTCAAAGTTATGCCATCTGCCAACATAGCATCGTTTTTCCATCCTCCTCTGCTTTTGCAGGAAGTTGTGTTTGGCATGAGCATGCTCTCTGATGATTTGAATAAATAAATAGAATCCTCTTAGTTATTTATTTGCTGTCAAATTTTAATTGGTATTTATATAATGGGCAATATGTTCCTTAGTCGCTATTAAATGAAATTAGCATCAAAAACAATAGATAATTCCTTTCATATCATTGCTGTCTATCCAAATATAAGCCTGATAATTATTTTTGGAACTGCCTTTGAAATTTTGAAAAAGAAAAATAAAGATGAATTTTATTTATCTAGGGATTGAAATTATGACCAACGGCATTGCTATATCCATTTACTCCTAGGTGCTTGCATTCACTAGAATGTTTTGGGCTTGGGGCAAAAATTTTGTTCACAGCAAAATGAAAATTTCTTTGAGACTGGCGTATTTCTGCTCCTCCTTTTCGTCATGACCATTGTGAATATATTGATTACATACAAAAGAAAATGATTGTTATTGTTTATTTTGCTTTGTATGCAATGATGTTTAAGTGGTTAAGGCACGGGATTACTACAATTACACATTCAATTTTATTTAGTGGTAATTTTTATGCTTTATTAAATATTTAAATAATTTTGCAAAGTTATTTATCAATACCTCTCAGGACATAAAGACCTGGTTCACACAATCAAAATAAGCCACGGTGGCTTGTTTAAATCATTAGCCTAATTACCTGCCTGGATGTGGCTTGTCATGCTGTCCGAATCCAGGCAGCATGGATGGGGGAAACAACCCTCAAATAACCTTAACCTATGGCCTGTTGTCGGGTTATTTGAGGGGTTTTTTTCCCTTCCAAGAAGCCATGCTGCTCAGGTTCAGACAACATGAGAAGTCGCACCCAGGAGGATAATTAGGCTAATGGCGCATGGGATATGCTGGCACGTGCCAACGATTTGAACAAGCTACCGTGGCTTATTTTGATCATGCGAACTGGCCCATAGTGTAAGAGCTGGTCTAGAACAGCCTTCCCCAATGGGTCCCCCCAGATGTTTTGGTCTGCAATTACCATCATCCTTGACCATTGACCATGCAGCCTGGGGCTGATGGGAGCTGTAGGCCAAAGCATCTGGAGGGATCCACATTTGGGAAGGGTGGTTTAGGGCAAAACACCTACCAGGGGGTGGCACCAAAAACAGTGTCCCTGTGGCAATTTCTTCATCTCCTTGCTGCATCATTTGAATGTTCTTACCATGTGGAGAACAGCTATAAGCGAGCAAGTTCCTACTCCATGGACATGACAGTGACTAGAAGAGGCAGGGATTTTCGCTATATGAAGGCTGCCCACCACATGGTAAACATTACCGTAGTTAAGTGGTTAGATGCTGTTCTTGATGATATCCCTGTTGCAAGAGTAATACCTAGATCATCTCTAAGGGCTGCTCCAAACTGTATGGATTTCCTACAAAGAAAACAATCCTTCCTAAGAAAAAGCATGAAACCTGCATATTGACGGCCACATCTTTTAACTGCATGTGTGTCTGCTTTCAACCACATGCATGATAAGGGAAAGCATATCCTTGCAGCAGTATAATAGCTTTATTAGGACCAGCTAATGGTGTAATCCTATGCATGTTTAGACAGAAAAAGTCCTACAACTTGCATAGGATTGTCACAAAATAATTAGCCAGTTCTGAAGTTCATCAGAATGCTTCGTCAGGCATTCAAAAGCAAATGAAGAAACAAAAAGGTGGTGTGAAGAAAGAAAAGTGTGGTGTAATGGTGAGAGTGTAGGGCTGGGACTCGGGAGATCCGGGTTCTAGTCCCTGCTCTGCCATGAAACTCACTGGGTGACTTTGGGCCAGTCACTGACTCTCAGCCTAACCTACCTCACAGGGTTGTTGTGAGGATAAAATGGCGAGGAGGATTATGGGTTCCTTGCAGGAAAAAAGGCGGGGTATACGGTAAATATAATAAATAAATAAATAAATAAATAAATATAAAAAGATGTTGCTGGTCAGGATGGAAGACTTAACAATATTCAGATGTTTTGCAGATTGGCAGAGAAATGTCATGGTCCCAGCAACAGCAGCTTCCACTTACATTTGTGTGACATCAGTGTAACTTAGTTGGGATCCTAAAGCAATTAAGTTTAGAAGAAAACAGCAGTACAGACTATAGAGAACACGGGAAGTTCTTTCTCCTAGTTGCGTCAGGCAGGTCAGTTTGAGGTCACTGGTAGGTGTGGGAGAGCAGGGAAAATTGACACTCTAAATTGTCCAATGGGAAACTCATTCAATTCAAACACATTCTATCAAAAGTGTCCAATAGACCTTCTTTCCACATAGAATCCTTCAGCCTGAGTGTCAAAACTGACATTACCCATATATACTCAAGTATAAGTGGACCCTAATATAAGTCGAGGCCCCTAATTTCACCCCAAAAAACTGGGAAAACTTATTGCCTCCAGTATAAGTGCGCTGACCCAAGTATAAGTCGAGGGGGCATTTTTCAGCACAAAAAATGTGCTGAAAAACTCGACTTATACTTGAGTATATACGTACTTTAAAGCCATATCTGTGGCTGTGAAAGGGGGGGAGACACAGCAGCTGTGTCTCCCCCCCTTTCCTTTTTACTCTAGTTCAGAGCTCTCCAACCTTGGGTCCCCAGATGTTGCTGGACTACAGCTCCCAGAATCCCTTGCCATTAGCCATGTTGGCTGGGTATGCTGGGAGCTGTAGGCCAGCAACATCTGGGGACCCAAGGTTGGAGAGCCCTGCTGTAGAGTATATGAAGGGGGCCTGATCTAGCTCAGGGCTCTACTATGGGGGACTGGGGGGGACTTTTACGATCTGGATCAGCCCCCTGCACCTACTCTAGAGTAAAAATGGGAAAGAAATGTAGCAGTTAGATATGGATTTAAAGTAATGTCTTCCTGGCCCACAGTGGTAAGGGCCAGGATGGGGACGGATATAAAAGAGTGAGAGAGAGAGAACAAGACGGTTCTTTGGTGGCAGAAGTCATATTCAGGCATTCCCTCCACACAAGTGCAATTGTATGGTGGGCAGGAGCCTACGAGCGAGCAACGATTCCCTCAAAGCATGGCTGGAAGGGGGCCAGCACTCAGCAGCACATGCAGCCTGACTCATCCCCTCTACATGATGAAACTTGCATGGAGGAAAAAGGCCTGAATAGGGCTAGAGTGTTTGCACATTCCTATGTGCTTTGCCTTCGTGTAAAAGTGCGTTCAAGTCTTTTTTTTCAATCCATTCCATTCTGCTGTTCCCTACTCCCATTCCCTTGTGGTTAGTTGTAATTTGTGCAGTGTGTTTCTTTATTAATTAAAGCATACAGTCGGAGTGTATTTGGAGTAGGTGTATGGCACTCTTAATGTGCGTGTGTGCGTCACGGTCACCTCAAAATTAGAGATCGGAGCCTGTGAATATGTCCATTCACAGCCTCAAATTACAACAACAAGCAGCAGACAGTTTTTGGTCATGGAGGATGTGGGAGAGGCAGAGATGGAGGAAGAGGCTCTGGCTGACCAGAAGAAGCACTGGCCAGTTATTAAGACATCAGGCCGTGGCATTCTTGGCAACCCATCCAGACACCCGGCTGATTTCTCTGCCTGCTGGCCCTATTGGTGGCTTGGAGAGGGAGAAAGGGCATGGTGAGGCAGGCACTAGTGATCTTTCCGCAAAGTAGCATTTTATGTTGCACTTTTTATTCTGTGTGTTTGTCTTCCGTGTTATATTACATTTGCTTCCATCTGTTGGTGTATTATTTATTATTGTATTGTTGGAGGATATGGAAAGGAGTCGGTCCTATACTATTTAGGATGAAGCAGAGTTTTTTCTCTTATGCGCAGCCTGGTTATTGAAACTGGTTATCATCACCATGTGGGTTGTTAAAGCCTGCTAAAAGGTTCTTAAAAGGAAACGGATTGTCCAAACAAGGTTTAAAACTAATAAAGGCATTTATTAGTTTTACTTACAGTCCGTGAATTCATATATGCGGGATGCATATATAGGTAGAGAGTCTTGGGTGTTAAGAGTCCGCTTCACTGGAGATCACTGGCTGGAAGCCAGCTCAGACCGCTTGTCCATCAGGTTGGAGAGAGAGAGAGAGAGAGGCCGGAAGTAGGGAGGAGGGGTTACAAAACGTGCACCCTGGGGATTGTTCAACTAACCCTTTCCTCCCACTCTAACCAGTGGCTACATTACCACGTTGATTTAAGCAGGCAATATTACAATTTCCATAATGTATTACTGTATATTTTCATTTTGTGGTGGTTTCAATTGTGAGCCACCTCGGTAAATGCCAAAGGCGTTGAAGATGTGAGATAGAAATTTCAGAAACCAACCAATCTATCAAGAACCAACCAACCACTTTTGTGGTTGTCCAGTTTTCCTCCTCTGCAACTACGGCGGGAATTCCCCAGAGGGTCTATGTGAAGGAGCAGAACTATGCGCTGTGTGAAGAGTTGGGGGGATTGACCTTTGGGTTTGAGGGACATCACCCATTTGGAACTATCTCCTCCCTGGTAGGAAGCTGTTCAGGGCATACTCTCCCCTCTGTCTTTAGTGAGGAGAAAATCGATTATGAGGAGGAGGTGTCAAGTTAGCCTATCATGTTCCCAGCTGCACAGCCTGAGCTGCAGGGCATTCCGACCCAGGGCAGCAAGGTGGGAATGCAGTTATTAAGACTGGGTAGCAGCCTTCTGGGTCTTCTTCTGAGCAGCAGTCTCCTGTTTGTGTTCACCCACTATTTCCCCAACTCCTTCTGTGAGCAATGGGTAGAGGGCAGGCAGAGCACCTTGAACTTCACTCATGTGGAAGCACTTTCACCTCATGGAGAATCCTTTTGGGGGAGGGTTCTTCTCTGAAGAAAAGCCAAGGGAAACAGTCTCAGAGGCCATCATCTGACTCTCAATTACTTGCCCGGGAGGAGCAGGATCTATCACTGCAGCACAAGGCTGTGACAGTGGAGATGTTGGGACTCAGCACTGCCACAGGTAGGACATCGAGCAGCGGCAGTTGGGATCACCCGGCACATCGATGAGATGACTGGCCTGGATGGCCTTCCCTTCTTGCTAGTTGAGACCGTGGGGTTCAGGCACCTAACGCAGCTGGCTTTCCACAGGTACAAGGTTCCAGCTTCCAGCACACTTTTAGCAGATTAAAGACCACCTTCCCCCAAACCATGATCCGGCAGTTGTTTGGACCTGTCTCTAGCATTAATTAGAATACATTGGTCCCTTGAAAGGTGGACAGCAGAAATAAGCGCAAAGCTGGTAGTCCTTATATCAGCCCCAAACTGGAAATTAATTTTATATGGTGCACTATGAATAGAGATAACATAAGACTACATTATTGCTAATGTTATTGTTTTCTTCTTAGCCTCACCCTTAGGTGGTAGGTCACATTTCCCCATTTCTAGGATTCCCCTCCAAGATGATAGCATAAGAAGAGCTGTGCTGGATCAGACCAAGAGTCCATCTAGATCAATGTTCTCCAGCCTTGGGTCCCCAGATGTTTTTGGCCTACAACTCCCACACTGATCTAGGCCAGCATTCTGTTCACACAAGCCAACTAAGCTGCAGGACAGGAGTGCAACAGCACACTCCCACCCAAGTTCCCCAGCAACTGGTGTACATAGGTATATTTCCTCTTATACTGGAGTTGCATATAGCCTTCAGGACTAGCAGTCATTGATAGCCCTCTCCTCCGTGAATGTGCCCAATTCCCTTTTAAAGACATCCAGATTGTTGGCCATCACTACATCTTGTGGAAGTGAACTCCATAGTTTAACTATGCGCTGTGCGAAGCAGTACTTCCTATTATCTGTCCTGAATCTCCTACCAATCATTTTCATGCAATGACCCCGGGTTCTAGTATTATGAGAGAGGGAGAAAAATGTCTCCCTATCCACTTTCTCCACACCATGCATAATTTTGTACACCTCTATCATGTCTCCCCTTGCTTGCCTTTTTGCTAAGATCCAAAGCCAAAATAATATGTTTGCCTGTTAATGCTGTTGTTTGAATTTTTTTCTAATGGGCCAGCATGTCATCCTGCATTTTTGCATGATATTATTGAGGCTGTGGAACTAAGAAGTTTTACCAGTCAACAGGCTGGTGCATGTTTCTGAAACATGCACGACCAAATGCCATCAGGTAGTCAAAAGCACACACTGGAAGTGGGAGAGAATCACTTTACAATGGTGTAAGAAGTAAACCCTATTTGCATATTATCCACATACAAACCAAAAACAGAGATTTACTTTAGACATTTGCTCTTCAACCTGCACACAGAACAATGGGACCAATAATTCTGTACAATGGGACCAATAATATAGATTTCATAGATCATAGAGTTGGAAGGAGCCTACAAGGCTATTGAGTCCAACCCCTTGCTCAAGGCAGGAAACTAGAGGAGGGGTCTCCCATCCAAGTACTAACCAGACTTGACCCTGCTTAGCTTTTCACACTCAGACAAGCTGAGCCAGCGTAAGCCACAGGCCTGTATCTCTTTTGGTATGTTGAGCTGCTCACTACATTGAAAGCAGACAGGCTGCAGCAGTACACATCTGTGTGCCCATATCTAAGAGCGCATAGGTCTATCTTTATTTATTTATTTAATTTATTTATTATATTTATACCCCACCTTTTCTCCTGCAAGGAACCCAAGGTGGCTTACATAATCCTCCTCCTCCTCTCCATTTTACCCTCACAACAACCCTGTGAGGTAGGTTAGGCTGAGAGGCAGTGACTGGCCCAAAGTCACCCAGTGAGTTTCATGGCCGAGCGGGGATTAGAACCCGGATCTCCCGAGTCCCAGTCCAACACTCTCACCACTATGCCACACTGGACACAGTGGACACACTGGACACACTTGGACACAGATGTCTGTGACTCGGACACAGCAAAATTGCCAAAATTATTTTATGATTTTTTTCATACCAACTTCAAGAAATTTTAAATTTTCTACTAGTTAAGATGAGAGGATCTTGCAAAAATAAATAAATAAATAAATAAATGGAACACATTGCTAAAATTATTAGATAAATGGAAACATGGCTGAAAGTAAAAATGCTTTAATATGACATAATGCCAGAACTCATTGCTTTGATTTTTTTTTTTTTAAAAAATACTAGATTATAATTGTTTGATCATTTTATTAAAAAATAGGCCTAGATGTCAAAGACTTCCCTCCATCAAAACAAGTGTTATTAACTTCAATTATGGCTGCCAGGAGAACTGTGAAACCCTTTTAGCGTATTTCAAAGTATTTCATTTGGACATTTTGGAAAAACATACATTCTTATTCATAACCCACAGAACTGTTCTGATTTATAAGCTCTGCTCAACTGTAAATCATGGAAATGAAGAATTTTTTTTAAAAAAACGTTATGGCGTCAGGCCTGAGCAAAGGGAAGAAGGAATGTAGTTTTTATATTGCCAATTACCATTAAACATTTATAATTTTTATTTAGTAGACAGTCCAAGATGCATACACAGGAAGGCACAGTGTAATTATCTGCACTTTTATTGAAATGGAAAAAATAGACCTCTTAAGTGATTTTTGCAGTTATATTTGAAACACTGTAACTTCTAAGGAAATTATTTCAAAGTATATTAATATTTGTGTCAAAAGCAGAAAGGTTTGGTTTTAGTCAACGTTTAATTGACAAGGTTGATTCAAAATTTAATCCAGCTAGTTCGAGAGACATCTATGTCTACTTGGGGAAAAATGCATCTATTTACAAGAGGACTGTGAAATATATTAGATCTAGTCTAACCATGACCAAGGCAATAATGCATAGTTAATGCAGATGTTCATTGCATGATAACTTCAACAAACCTAGTCATCCAAATCTTTGAATAGGCCACTAAAAATATAAAACCACAAACAGAACTGCATTCTGTTTCACATAACTTAAAATGCAGTGCTTTTCAATGGAGTAAGATTACAGATTTAGAGAGCCATCCTGTGGTCCCTGGGATAGCATCCCAGGGACCATAGGATGGCTTGTAAAACCCCTCTGAGCTCGGATGCAGTGGCTTATGCTGGCTCAGCTTGTCTGAGTGTGGAAAGCTAAGCAGGGTCAGGCCTCGTTATTACTTGGATGGGAGACCCCCCTCTTTTAGTTTCCTGCATTGAGCAGCGGGTTGGACTCCATGGCCTTCTAGGCTCCTTCCAACTCTATGATCTATGAAATCTATGAAACTTCAGAAGGGGGAGTCGGAGACCCGGCCCCCGACCCTCCCCCTGGCAACCAGCATGGAGAGAACCATGCCAGCTGCCTCTCCAAGGTCAGAAAAGCAACCTCAGAGCCTCAGGAAAGGGGGCATTCTGATGGGCAGGGTGCGGAGGGAAGGAGGCCAGGATATGAGTTATGAGTTATCCTGGGCCTCCTCCAGCCTCCTTCCCCCTCCCTCCAAAGCACCCTCGCTAGATGGGCTGAAAGGCTCTAGCTCAGGGCTCTCCAACCTTGGGTCCCCAGATGTTGCTGGCCAGAATGGCCAATGGCAAGGGATTCTGGGAGCTGTAGGCCAGCAACATCTGGGGACCCAAGGTTGGAGAGTCCTGTTCTAGCTCATCTACAGGAGATAGGAGGACTAGGAGGTGAAGATCACCTCCGCTGTTCCTCCTGCCCTGCCAGCTTCAGTCCGGCAGGGCACAGGAACCTCGGAAGCCTCTGAGTTCAGGGGCTTCCAAGCGGCGAGGGCGCAATCGGCAAGATTGTGCCCTTATATATTTATTTATTTATTTATTACATTTCTATACCGCCCAGTTCCCTAAGCTCTCTAACCAAAATAAAACCTAGCAGCAACAATTACAACCATAAAGTACAACATAAGGTACAATATAAACATTTAAAACTATAGTATAAAGTAAAAATAAAAACCAAAATAAAACCTAGCAGCAATGCAGAGATTTAAAAGACAGTAAAACAGAAACTGAAAGACTAAAATGCCTGGAAAAATAAGGAGGTTTTCACCTGGTGCTAAAAAGAGCACAATCTAGGTGCCAGGCAAGCCTCTCTGGGAAGCTCATTACACAACCAGGGTGCCACAGCAGAAAAGGCCCTCTTCTTAGTTGCCACCCACCTCACTTTCTTTGGTGGGGGCTCCCGTCCCAGAGAAGGAGCACTGAGGATTATCTTAGGGTGCAGGCAGGTATATATGGGAGGCAGGGCCGGTGCTACCATTAGGCCAACTAGGCGGCTGCCTAGGGCACCGGGCTAAAGGGGGCACCAGGAGCATAGGGCTGGAGGGAGGGAGGGCTCAAGTGGGAAGAGGGGGGCGCTAAATATCTGATCTTGCCTAGGGCACCAAACTGCCTTGCACCGGCCCTGATGGGAGGAGACAATCATTCCGGTAACCTGGCCCCAAGCCATTTAGGGCTTTGAATGTCAATACCAGCACTTTGAATCAGGCCCAGAAATGGACTGGCCAACCAGTGCAGATGAGAAAGCACTGGCATAATATGATCACATTGGCCAGTCCCTGTGAACAATCTCGCTGCCCTATTTTGGACCAGCTGAAGTTTCCAGACCATTTTCAAAGGCAGCCCCACGTCTAACGCACTGCAGTAATCCAGACATTCGTACAGTCACCAAACTTTTGTATGGTGGAAAGAGCACTCATAGGGATGTCACAGATGACATGAACACTCACTCTGTTAGCGCAATCTCCCCCATTTATCACGGGGAAAGAATTGTGTGAATTGGTCATCCACATGGTGCCCAAATGATGTGCCTGCTCCATATTTGATGGTATTTTTATTTATTTATTTAATACATTTTTATACCGCCCAATAGCCGCAGCTCTCTGGGCGGTTTACAACAGTTATCTGTGTGGTGGAGGAGAGGTGGGCAGGCGGCTTCTCTACCATGCGAAGGCCAGTGAGCATAGCATCTCCGCCTCAGCTGCCAGTCACTGTGTACAGTAATGAACTGTAGAGAAATAGATATATAGATATGCATAAAATGATTTATTTATTTATTATATTTATACCCCGCCTTTTTTCTGCAAGGAACCCAAGGCGGCTTACATAATCCTCCTCCTCCTCCTCCTCCTCTCCATTTTATCCTCACAACAACCCTGTGAGGTAGGTTAGGCTGAGAGTCAGTGACTGGCCCAAAGTCACCCAGTGAGCTTCATGGCCAAGCGGGGACTAGAACCCAGATCTCCTGAGTCCCAGTCCAACACTCTCACCACTACGCCACACTGGCTTGTTCCCATATTGTTCCCATATATATACCATAATACTTGTTCCCATATTAAGCAGCCTGTGTGCTGAGGTCATCAACAGAGGCTCTTCCCTGGCATGGTGAGGCGTGGAGCTCCCAGGGAAAGTGCCTTTTCAGCAGTGCAGTCCCATCTATAAAACCCTGTCTCCAGGGAGGTTCACGTGGGGCCTACTTTATAATCTTTTTGGGGCCAGGAAAAGAGTTCCCTGTTCTTATAGGCGTTTGAAGTTTTAGTGTTTAAATTGTTCTATCTGCTGCTAATTGCTGGTTTCCATTGTGACTTGCTTTTGTTATACTGGTGTTATTGTTTTCCATATTAGAAAGCAATTATAACATTTAGCCGAAGGGCAGCATATAAAATGCATGAAATTAGATAAATACAAACATAAAAAAATAAATGTGAAGTGACTAATACAAGTACTGAAATATTGCCATTAAAATTGAATCCTGTGTCGAAAGTTTTCGGAAAAGATTTCTGAAGTCTTTTATACAAATGGTTCTGTTTGTTTGTTTGTTTAAAGCATTTTATATACCACTCCTCCGCTGGAAAGGCTTCCGGGGGAGTGGCTTACATATGATCAATGAAAACGACACAGTCTCTGAGTTTTATAATATAAAAATACATGGCACAAGGGAAGGAGGGGGGAAAGCAGGTGGTCTTTTAGCAGATGCTTCCCATCCAATCTACGCTGCTACAGACTGCTGGAATGGCTGCTGGTGGTGACAGCTGATGGAGGAGCTTGATGGAGGTGGTTCCAAAGCAGGGCTGGTGGACTGGCCGTGCTCCTTTTACTGCTGCCAGTAGAAGGAGCACGGCCAGTTTCGGTCCCTTCACTGGCTGTACCAATTGGACATACCTGAACCTAGGTGAACCTAGGCTTCAAGTCAGACAATTGGGCCTGAAACAAACATTATGAATATGTAAAGATTCCTTATATCGGATCCGGCCACGAGTCCTTCTGGCCCGGTGCTGCCCTCTCTGACTGGCAGCAGTTCTGTAAGGTCTCAGACAGAACATCATTCGTGCAGCACTCTGCACCCTGCACTTGTCCATGCCTTGCACTCCCATCCATATTTTCTGCATACAGTCTGTTCCTCCTTTGTAGGTCGAGACAGAACATGCATGCCATCTTGAAGAGTTCGAGAAAATGCATGCATTGCTTATGTAAGTATTCACTGGCCCTTGAGAGACTCAGAATAAACTGTATGCTATTAAGTGAAAAAGAACATGCGACGGAAAGTACAAATTCCAGAACTTGTACTGGAAAGTTCAGACAAAAGAACTTTGGGACAAAGTTGCTGTTTGCCCAGAACACTTTGTTTATTTCTTAAAAACTGAGAATATTCCTTGGAGAGGTGACATTTTGTTTTCACTGGAGTCCCACAGGTGTCAGAAAGAGAACAATGATAAATAAAGCCATTTAAAATAGAAAGCACTGCAGTACATATATATAAAACATTTCCATATGTCACCTTTCAACCAATTTTTGGTGTAAATTTTTAATTTTTAAAAAACTTTATTTCAAACATTATATAAAACAAATACAAAGAAACCCCACATACATATAACTACTAAAGTGCACCCATCACCATGGGGCCAAGAAATCTTACCGGGGTACCACAGGGCTCGGTCCTGGGCCCAGTGCTCTTCAACATTTTTATTAATGACTTGGATGAGGAGGTACAGGGAATGCTTATCAAATTTGCAGATGACACAAAGTTGGGTGGAACAGCTAATACTCTGGAAGACAGAAACAAAATTCAAAGTGACCTCGCTAGGCTGGAGTGCTGGGCCGAAAACAACATAATGAAATTTAATAGGGATAAATGCCAAGTGCTGCACCTAGGGAGAGGAAACCAAATGCAGAGTTACAGAATGGGGGACACTTGGCTCAACAATACCACAAGTGAGAAGGATCTTGAAATTGTGGTAGATCACAAACTGAATATGAGCCAGCAATGCGATGTGGCTGCAAAGAAGGCAAATGCAATTTTGGGCTGCATTAATAGAAGTATAGCTTCCAAATCGCGTGAAGTGATAATTCCCCTTTACTCAGCACTGGTTAGGCCTCATCTTGAGTACTGCGTCCAGTTCTGGGCACCACACTTTCAGAAGGACGTAGACAAACTGGAGAGGGTTCAGAGGAGGGCAACAAGGATGATAAAGGGACTGGAAACAAGGCCCTATGAGGAGAGACTGAAAGAACTGGGCATGGGGTTGTCACACAGGGGAGGGCCAGGATCTCTTCTTGATCATCCCAGTTTGCAGGACACGGAATAATGGGCTCAAGTTACAGGAACCTAGATTCCACCTAAACATCAGGAAAAATTTCCTGACTGTCAGAGCAATAAGACAATGGAATCAACTACCTATGGAGGTGGTGGGCTCTCCCAATCTGGAGGCATTCAAGGTGCAGCTGGACAGCCATCTGTCAGGGATGCTTTGACCTGGATTCCTGCATTGAGCAGGGGGTTGGACTCGATGGCCTTGTAGGCCCCTTCCAACTCTACCTTTCTATGATTCTATGATTCTAAATAATTTCTACATAATAATCCATTATTATTCAATATTCCAAAACTACATCATATCTTGACCTGGCTTACTCCCCTTTCCCTTTACTAAAACATAGTCTCGGAATGGTCTCCAAATATCCTTGAAATTATTTTTCTTTAATTGCCCCTTTTTTACATTTGATACTACAAGTTAATTTATCATTTAAGGGCAATATCCCACACCTCTTTACACCAGTCAATAATTGAAAACTGATGTTGAACTTTCCATTTCCTAGCTATCATTAACCTCCCCGCGGTTAACAAATTTACAATTAGTTCCTTTATCTCTTGAGAACAAACAAGTTTCTCTGTCATTGATAACAACACTAGTTTTGGACAGACCTCCAAATTAATACCAATAATTTCTGAAATTTCTACAAAAATTTTGTTCCAGAAATCCAGTACGCTTTTACAACTCCACCACATATGAGCATAAGTACCAAGTTCCTGGGATACTCTCCAAAACAATGGAGAGGATTAACCTTTTTGCAGATGATACTCTGTTAACTATTGAAAATCCCATTGAAATGATGGATAGGTTGGAGAAACATTTGAACAAGTTCAGGGAAGTTATGGGGTTATAAGCAAATTGGGATAAATCCGAGATTATGTTGTTTAATTATAGCAAAATAGAGGAGTTTGAAGGGATTAAAAAAAGAGCAAATATTAAGATTAAAAATTTAATTAAATATTTAGGTATAGATATTTTAAAAGATTTAGAAAAAATAGGAGAACAGAACTTTAGAAAGTTAAAGAATGAGGTTAAAAATAAGAATATAAAAAAAATGGACTTTCATGGTTTGGTAGAATAGCTTTGATTAAAATGAAAATTTTACCAAAGATATTTTTTTATTTAGAATGATACCAATGAGTTTAACAGAGAAGGAAATTAAGGAATGGCAAGTAATAATTAATATTTTTTGTAAGGGGGGGAGTGAGGATTACAAAGACTAAGTGGTACAAATCCCAAAAAGGAGGTGGGCTTGGCCTTCCTAATATTAAGTGGTACTATATAGCTAATCAATTAAGATTTATAATTGATATTATAGCTAAGAAGGATAATATGTGGTTGGAGTTAGAAGCACAGGAATTAGGAAATGGGGTTGAAAAATGCTTTTTAAAAAGAAAAGTTATAGCATGGTAAAAAGAATAGAAAATCCCTTCCTGAAAAATATGTTAGAGATCTGGAATAGCAATAGGCAAATTTTTATACCAGGGATATCCCCGTTTACCCCAGTGGTAGCCATGGAGGACTTTCCAGAAAACGCACAATATTTAGAAGGCTTTTTTAGAAAAAAAAAAGTTATCAAATTAATGGATTGGATGGAAAAAAATGGAGTCCAGACAACATATAATTAAAACGCTTGGGCCAGGCAGAATTTCGTGGTTAAATTTAATGCAATTAGATCAGTGGACCAAGAAATGGAAGAGGAGAAATGAGTACGATAGGGAATTTACTGGATTTGAAAAGAAAGTGCTCTCTAGAGAACTTGTAGAAGGGAACATCTCTTCAAGAGGTATAACAAAGGAGATATATAAAATGATTCAAAAAATTGAAGTGCAAAAAGATAATCTCAATATGGTATGGGATATGGAATTTGGGGAGGAGACTTCGAATGAAGGGTGGAAAAATATTTGGGGCAGACGGGTATTAAGAAACATGTCAGTAAGGATAAAAGAATTTTTTAATAAAATTATTTGGAGATGGTATTTGACTCCGGTAAGATTAAACAAAATAGTTTTGGTGTAAATTTTTTGCTATTCTGTTCCTCTACTGAAAGGTGGAAAGAAGAACCCTCACTAAAATATTATATGAAATATTACAGGAAAATTATTTTATAATGTGGGTAAATATTTATTGCTTTATTTTTAAATTTCCATAGTGTTTTACAGTGGCGTAGCGTGGGTTGTCAGCACCCGGGGCAAGGCACGTAATTTGCGCCCCCTAACCCGTGGATTTTAGCACTCGAGTCTCTTCCACTAGATTAGTTAAAGAAACCCTTACCCCCTAAGCACATGTATTGTTTGTTATGAAAATACTGATGTAATTAAAGTAAAATGCATCTAAATACAAGTTTATTTTCAAACACTTTATTGAGTGCGAACATGCATTACACATTCTCCACATTTTCAGCAGGTCTATGAATACAAATCTACAAATGTAGTAACCTAGCATGGGCCATGCTATTATATGTCGTCTCACAACCATCGTAAACGACAAAAAATATCAAGAACAAAAACTAAACATCAAAATGGAACCATACCCTGGAGATGATCCAAGACTGGGCTAGATGGAGCCAACTTCCTCAATCCTGTACCTCTAATTGTAATTCTTTAATAGAAGTGCAAGATATCAATCTGTATATAATATACAGATTAATTTAAATTCGGGGAGGTCACACAGAGGTCTAGAAAGAGGGAGAAGCAATAAGGGAGACTCCCCAGGAGGAGGAGGAGGAGGAGGAGGAGGAGAAGGAGAAGGAGAAGGAGAAGAAGACACACCCTGCACTGCTCTGCTCTGCTCGGGCCTCCTCCCGCTTTCCACCTGTCCCTTCAACTCAACTTCCTGCCTCCTCCATTTCTTCATTCATCCGTCCCCCGATCCCATTTCCCCACACGCCCCTTTCCCTTCTTTTTCTAGCCCATTTCCTTTCTCCCTCCTCCTTTCCTGGCTTTTTAAAAATGTACCTCTTCTTTCTTTGCCCTCCTCTTTCCTTTCTCCCCCCTTTTCTCCCCTCCTCCCTTCACCCTCCCACCCTCTCCCATTTCTCTCTCTCCTCCTTTTCTCTCGCCATCCTTTTTCCCTTTCCTCTTTTCTCCTTTCCCCCATTTTCCTTTCTCCTTTGCTGTTCTCCGCTTTGTCCTTCCTTTTTCTCTCTCTCTTTCTCTTTCTTCTTCCTTCCTTCCTTCTTTCTCTCCTTTCCCCGGTCACTCTTTTTCCTCTCCTTCCTCATCTTCCTTTCCTGCCTCCCTCCCTTTCTCTTTCTTTCTATCTGCCTTCCATCCTTCCTTTTCTCGTCTCCCCAACTTTCTTTACCCCTTTCTCATTCCCCATCTTTCCTCTTTCCCTTCATTCTCTCTCTCTTTTCCTCCCTTCCTCTTTCTTTTCCTTTCTTTCTCTCTTCCTCCCTCCCCCTTCTCCTTCCTTCCTTCCCTTCTTTCTCTCTCTCCTCCCTCCCTCCCTCTCTCTTTTCCTCCCTTCCTCTTTCTTTCCCTTTTTTCTCTCTTCCTCCTCCCTCCCCCTTCTCCTTCCTTCCTTCCTTCTTCTCTCTTTCTCCTTCCTTCCTCTTTCTCTCTCTCTCTCTCTTTTCCTCCCTTCCTCTTTCATTTTCCTTCTTTCTCTCTTCCTCCCTCCCCCTTCTCCTTCCTTCCTT